>BQNB010059641.1:1808-36143 GCA_026074375.1 Tanacetum coccineum | reverse complement strand
GCTCTGCAAAGGTTTCGGCAGTGGCTGGTTGGGGTAATTAGTTGGCTTTTGGTAACACACGAAGTTGGGCTTGGGACTATTTACTAGTTGTGGTACTTGTTTGCTTATGTGAATGAGCTTTACATGATTCAAAATTGGATATGCATTTTCTGTATATGTGATACATTTGATATGAAGTGTAATAGGTATAGTTAAGGTTATAATGAATCAATAGGTGGTATTAGCTTGAAATCTAGTTTGCTGTTAGAAATGTTTTAGAATTGTTAGCATAGCGGTTTTAGGAATTGCTCTTTTTGATCTAAAGTTATTTCAGTAACTTTTTTCCTTTCTTAATCTCAAAAAGGTTTAAATACTTCTAAAGATTATCCAAAAAATTAATTATGTCCAAAACATGCATATCACATATTTGCGCCATTCGTGGGACCCTTACCATATTCCAAAGGAAACTAAAACAGCCCATATATCACATATTTGCGCCATTCGTGGGACCCTTACCATATTCCAAAGGAAACTAAAACAGCCCATATTTGCACCATCCGTGGGACCCTTACGATATTCGAAAGAAAATTAAAACATCCCATACCGCTACCTGACGAGCAACGATGAAATCTGAGTGGAGACGATCCGCTTCAAACCACACCTCGGGGAGCAACGGGTGATCACGACGAAGGAAGCGCTGAACCCACACCCATCACACAAAACGCAGGAGGAATGATCGAAGACCCGGTCATGCAATTCGTGGTTCATAATTTTGATCGAATGAACGCCATGTACAACCCGAAAGCTTAAAGACATGCCACCTTACAAACGCAGACCCTCCCGATATAGAACCGTGGATCTTAGATTTGGATGACGCACAACCAAGAGAACACTTTAGTTGAAAGCGACAACAAACCGTTAAAGGGAGACCGGCGATGTATAATGATTTCTACCACGAGCCCTTCATATTCAAGGAATGGGATAAGGATGTGTGCGATTTGGTTGCTTCCCTGTTTACCAAACACATCCGAGACTATGACATGCCACATGACATCAAAGTCCCTACCAACTTACGTGCATACATGGCACGACGGATCCAGATGACCACATGACGGTATTTATGGGAACAATGGACGTGCACAAACTCCCACAACGTGCATGGACATCACATTGTGTGAACCTGGATAATTACTTTACTTTTACGCAAAACGTTTATATATTCATCATTATTAAAAAGCAAGAACGTTAATTTGAAATAATGTTTTTATATGTTTGTAATGATTTCCTCCAAAGTCTTCTAATACATAATAACATAGTGTTCATACTGCTCTCAGCGGTGGACGTGTCCACAAAAGACAAGGGTTTGTGAGATTCCACTTGTATATCTTGGGTTTTGGACTTGTTAATTTTATTCACTTTAACCACTGTGTTTTGGTATCTGAAGTTGCTAGTCTGTGCAGTGGAGTTGGAGTATCCTTTTCGGGGATTATACTACTTGTTGCTTCTACCACAGCGAGTTTTGTCCCGCTTTTCTGTATGAGCTTCTTTACAGTGTTTTTCTTGTTGTGGGTTGGTGACGGAATCCAAAGGAATAGTTTACTTGTTAGTCTTCATGCGACCCAACTGTATTTTTCTTTGTATTTCCAAACTGCAGCCACACGTTGAAAAAGGAAGAAAAAAACAAACCAACTACATAAAATGCTACGTATGTTGTCTCTGATATCAATAGAGAGAAACAACTCGCTGACATTCACAATATTCATCCCGTCATTCAAAATTTTAAGCTTCTTATTCAGTAAGCCTTGCTCTAGATCATCTTTCTTTTTGGGTTTCATCTTTCCAGAAAAAGTTCTTTGTGTAAAGAAACAATTCATCCTGCCACCACATTGTTACATTAATTAAATTTCATAGAGAAAATTACATAGCCAAATTAAATGTTGTACAAACATACCCCCTAAACTAAATAGAATCATCCACCCTCCGAGGACTCTTTTATCCTTCAACTAGTACAGGGTTAAACTTACATTTCTACATACATATTTTATTAATCAGCTTCTATATTGTCTTCAGCGTCGTTCAACTGTTCTTCAAATTCAATCACACATCTCCAATAGCTGGTCAGCAAGAGCAGGGATGCCAGGGTTTCTTCCATCGTTGTATATATGAGCGTTGTAGGATTCGATCACCCTACAACCTGGTTACTAGTGCGGAATAAATCCGATCTTGAAGACGAACGCAACCCAGCAGATTATATATGACAGAAAAAGAAAAGATGCACAAAAAATAACCCTCAATATTACATGTTTATTAAGTAAGAAAAAGAATAAAGTACAAAAAACCCCTCCCCCTCACCTCTTTATTGTAGAGATGAGGGGGAAGAAAACCAACTCTCAAAGGAGTTGAAACCCTAGCTGCTATGAAGGAGATAAACCAGTCGACTTATTGAATGTCTTAGATGAAGACATCGTATGTATATATAGAGTATATATAACCGACCTATTAATTCCCTAATTGGGCTCAACTTGGGCTAAAGTTTCACTAAACCCCCTAAACAATCTAATATGTATACTAATTTATATAACAATTTCCACCTTAGTATCATATTAGAAATCTTCGATATGCAGCAGCTTCAACTAGTGCTGGAACCTCAAACCAGGGATAGCCATTGACAATGCACCTGTAGCAATACCCGCTACTATCTTTAGCTCATCCTGACTCTATTGAGAGTCCCTTTAGCCAAATAGCCTCCTTTGCGGCCTCCGTAAGTGTCATGTACGCCGCTTCAGTTGTTCACAAAGCCATCATGTACAGCATCATAGCTTCTCAGCTTCCTGCACATCCTTGTATCATCAACCCGTACTTTGTGATTGATCTACCCATGGCGTAGTAAAAATCCACAAAAACCTGTACATCTGTCTGTAATCCACGATCAAACTTATTCAACATACCCACATCTGCAAATGCTATGTCAAGTCTCGTGCAGACCATCTGATACTCCTGGCTTCCAACCGCATATATACATGACCACTTATCATTCTTTTCCACATCACATTCATCTGATATACTACCCTCCAACGAAAGTATGGAGTGTCCCTTCAACAAAGTCTGTAACAACTTTCTGTTGTAAAACCCGGACTGTGACACCCTCAGAGTATTACCACTCTGATCCCTGACGATCTTCATACCAAGTACATTTTTCATTGCTTTATCCAGCAAACCCTTGGTAGCCCAGATCTCAGCCTTGCATCCGCAAGAAAAAACCATATCATCTATATAGAGAAATAGATGTATGAACATACCTGGTGTCATCACTGCGTCTCCTGCAACCATTGCTGAGCACATACACATCTGACCGAGCATCAATATCATCTTTCAATCTAGCCTTCCACTTGGAAATCACCTCACGAGCAACTGCATAATTGAAAGTCAATGACTCATGTGCATAAACCTTATCCACTGCAGCACCTGCAAAAGCAGCCTCGTTACTGTCCTCTCTATAACTAAATAGTTCCCATGCTGAATGTTACTCCCTATCACGTGCTGAATAATAGTATATCAAATCCTGAGTTTGTACTTTCTGTGAACCAACTACATGATCGACATTCCCATAAGGTTCCACCTTAAATGTATGATCCTCCTGTGGTTCCACCTCAAACTCAACTCCTTACTACATTGAACCCGTACCTACACCAGAACCAATGAAAGTTTCTTTGTATTCCCCACTTTCATTGAAACTCATATTCCTGTAAAGCACTACCTTTGAAGTAACGTCATCTAACCTCCAAAGCTTATTACCCAATATACCTTTACGGTATCCCAAGAATATGCACTTGACCTTAACCGGTTCAAGCATCCCTTGCTTAATAGCAAGCCAACCAAAAAACCCTAACATATCTACAAGTGTCTTAAATCCAATCGCTGATGGTGGTGACCTATTCACTAGATATGTAGACATGGTTGTATCCTCTGCCCAAAAAAACCTTGGACAGACCAGACTAAATCAGAAAACAACGTACCTTAGCAAAGAGTGACACGTTTATCTCATTAACCAACCTATTCTACTGATGTATCCCTGCAACACCCAAATATTTGGCGACTCCACTCTTCATACATTGTTGTATAGACCTCTGATTACAAGAATCAAAAACATTACCCGTCTTGATCTTCCACCCAGTCTGATATTCCTTTACCAAGCAGTCCGTGTTTGTCTTCTCTTCGGGTTGCTTGTCCTCCAATCATCTTTGAGCCACTGCAATATCATCGTTACTAACCTGAAAAATCTCAGCTTCACGATCCTCTTGAGCTCCATGCAGTTCCACCTCAAACCAAACACATTTTTCATCATGTACTCCATGGACTCCTGTTTCAACACCATGACCAAGTTGTTTGAACCCAACTTGTTTTGAACCTCCATGCTTTTGTACAATATTCCCATCGAGCTTTTCGATGTTTAACCTAGTATTCATACTAGCCATTCTTTTAACCATTTGCTAACCGTTTAACCTTTTGTGAATTTACCTACACAAAACACGATCTAGCAAAGTAACCCATTTGTAAAAAAAACCCTTGCTTTATCGATATAACCCTAAGAATAAACCTTCTTAGAAATCGATCAAACCAAGAAACCCTTCAAAAAACAAAACCCTTTCTTACTCAAATATCGATTGAACCGTAGGCATAAAACCGTCCAACAAATCGACAACCCTTGAATCAAGAAAGTATCCTACGCTTTTTGAAGTAACCCTTGTCGTACTATATTTATGCAAAAAACAATTTCTTGTAACCTAAGAAATCTTGCAACCTCGACAAGTCTTGTACTTATTCTCCGATCCTTTGTTTATTCTGATAACCTTGTGATATATACCTCACAACACCGAATCAAACAAAGTACCTTGTGCAATAACTTCAAATAATAATTTTATAATTATTATTATTATTTGAAAACTAACCTCCCTTAAGTCTTCTACACCTTGTCGCGGACCCGGACAATCAAGAAACTCAAAATCCTTTTTCCAGTCGATACCCTGCTGTTCCTTGACGTCAAAAAACCTCAACACCAAGAACTTTTGTTGTCGAGAACCTGGTAGCCCAAACAGAATAGAACCCTTATGTTCCTTCCAGAAAAACCAAACAACAAAGACCTCTTCTTGATCGATCCTAGTTAACCAGAGAACCCGCAAACCTGAGCTTTGATACCACTTGTCGGATTCGATCACCCTACAACCTGGTTACTAGTGCGGAATAAATCCAATCTTGAAGACGAACACAACCCAGCAGATTATATATGACAGAAAAAGAAATAATGCACAAAAAACAACCCTCAATATTACATGTTTATTGAGTAAGGAAAAAAATAAAGTACAAAAAACTCCTCCCCCTCACTTCTTTATTATAGAGATGAGGGGAAAGAAAAACAACTCTTAAAGAAGTTGAAACCCTAGCTGCTATGAAGGAGATAAACCAGTCGACTTATTGAATGTCTTGGATGAAGACATCGTATGTATATATAGTGTATATATAACCGACCTATAAATTCCCTAATTGGGCTCAACTTGGGCTAAAGTTTCACTAAACCCCCTAAACAATCTAATATGTATACTAATGTATATATGAGCGCTAACTGTAATCTGGCACATATCGTGCCTGAAATCCTTTCCGTTTTTGTAATCCAGTTTTCTCGCTTTTTCCTTTAGTGTTGCCAGGTCCATTGGTGGAGCTTCTTTCTTGGTTATGCGCTTTAGAAAAAGAAACGATTCCTCTTAGCAGTTTCTTTGAGGGATCTGCCTATCATCTCTTCTAGGACGAACATCCTGGTGATAATCATTTCTTGCCTCAAACAATCAAATTCTTTTTCTCGCATTTCCTCCAACCTTTATCCCTGGTAGCCTCTTCAAACAGTCTAACTCTTGTTCTTCTCTTCTTAGTTGTTCTTCTTCATAATATGACCTAACCATGTTTTCTCTTGGTGTTTGTTCTTCATGGTCTTCTTCCCAAAACTTATTATTGTTCTGAGCACTATTAGGCCAAAAATCTCCACTTCCATGATCTCTATGATTACCCAGTCATTCTTTTAGTCTTCCAAGATTTGGTTACTAGGCTTACTTCTTGACTAATTTGGTCAAGATCAATGATTTCCTTAGGTCTTCTAATAACAATCCCCCCACCCCCCCCCCCCCCCCCCCCCCCCCCCCCCCCACCCCCACCCCCCCCCCCCCCCCCCCCCCCCCCCCCCCCCCCCCCCCCCCCCCCCCCCCCCACACCCCCCCCCCCCCCCCCCCCCCCCCCCCCCCCCCCCCCCCCCCCCACACCCGCCCTCCCCCCCACCCCCCCCCCCCCCCCCCCCCCCCCACCCCCCCTCCCCCCCGCCCCCCCCCCCCACCCCCCCCCACCCCGCCCCCCCCCCCCCCCCCCCACCCCCCCCCCCCCCCCCCCCCCTCCCCCCCCCCCCACCCCCCCCCCCCCCCCCCCCCCCCCCCCCCTCCCCCCCAACCCCCCCCCCCCACCCCCCCCCCACACCCCCCCACCCCCCCCCCCCACCCCCCACCCCCCCCCCCCACCCTCCCCCACCCCACCCCCCCCCCCCCCCCCCCCCCCCCCACCCCCCCCTCCCCCATCCCCCGCCCCCCCCTCCCCCCCCCCCACCCCCCCCCCCCCCACCCCCACCCCCCCCCCCCCCCACCCCCCCCCCCCCCCCCCCCCCCCCCCCCCCCCCCCCCCCCCCCCCCCCCCCCCCCCCCCCCCCCCCCCCCCCCCCCCCCCCCCCCCCCCCCCCCCCCCCCCCCCCCCCCCCCCCACCCACTCCCCCCCACCCCCCCCCCCCCACCCCACCCCCCTCCCCCCCCCACCCCCCCCCCCCCCACCCACACACCCCCCCCCCCCCCCCCCCCCCACCCCCCCCCCCCCCACCCACCCCACCCCCCCCCCCCCCTCCCAAACCGCCCCCCCCCCCCCCTCACCCCCCCCCCCCCCCCTCCCCCCCCCCCCCCCCCCCCCCCCCCCCCCCCCCGCCCCCCCCCCCCCCCACCCCCCCCCCCCCCCCCCCCCCACCCCCTCCCCCCCCCCCCCCCCCCCCCCCCCCACCCCCCCACCCCCCACCGCCCCCCCCCCACCCCCCCCACCCGCCCCCCCCACCCCCCCCCCCCCTCCCCCCCCCCCCCCCCCCCCCCCACCCCCCCCCCCCCCCCCCCCCCCCCCCCCCCCCCCTTCCCCCCCCCCCCCACCCCCCCCCCACCCACCACCACCCCTACCCCCCCCCCCCCCCCCACCCCCCCCCCACCCCCACACCCCCACCTTAACCAGTTTTTTCTCTTGGTGTTTGTTCTTCATGGTCTTCTTCCCAAAACTGATTATTGTTCTGAGCACTATTAGGCCAAAAATCTCCACTTCCATGATCTCTATGATTACCCAGTCATTCTTTTAGTCTTCCGGTTACTAGGCTTACTTCTTGACTAATTTGGTCAAGATCAATGATTTCCTTAGGTCTTCTAATAACAATCGTTTTCCGAGGTGGATTTCTATTGATATATGTATATTGTTCTCAGCGGGTGTTTGTATCTCAAGAGACGCTTCCACTTGTATATCTTTGGTTCTGGACTTCTTAGAGAATATGATTTTATTCACTTTAACTGAAGATCTATTAACTGTTTCCCTATGTGAAGTTGCTAGCCTGTTGGAAACCAGCGCGGTGCTTGGAGTAACCTTTTAGGGAATTATACTACTTGCTGGACCACATCTTACTTTGAAAACTCTAGCTTTAGGAGGTGCTTCTACTACTTCTTTATAGTGTGTTTTTCTGTTGTGGTTTGGTGACGGAATCAAAAGGAATAGATTTGCTAGGCATCTTTTCGAGATCTTTAATTCAATTGGGGTATTGGAATTTTCTCTATACTTGGGACAGTACTTGTTAGTCTTCATGTGACCAAACTGACAAATCCAAAAATAAATCACTTACCAGCAATTATAATTTTATACCATATAGAGTATCACCAATAAAACTTTCATTGGCATAAACCATCTTAAGGACACTATATTTTTATTAAAAGTCACCTGGTTTTTTTAATCCATGTTTTCTCACTTTTTCCCTTTATTCTGTTGCCTGCGTCCATTGGTGGGTCTAGGAACCTCAAGTAGCTGGAGCTTCTTCTTGGTTAGGCTGTAGAAAAAGACTCACGACACCTGCATTGCACTAGCATTATGTTCGATTAATTTGTTTCTCTAAAAAGAGTTGTCACCAAAAGATTAAATTCGTAATCAATTTTACAATTCGCTTCTTAGAGTAGAAGCAATATTTTTGGGCAAAAAATATTATGTTTTAATATTCAAAAGGTCAAAAAAGCAAAATGGGTTAGAAAGGATTAGCTAAAAAGAAAAAAGTCAGTCAAGTGAGTCATAATTCGCCTATAAGTTAAATGGAAGATGCATAAAACCTACTATGTTCTTATATTTACAAAGTTGGATTAGTATCTAAATAATAGAAGGTTTTTTACATGTATTTGACTGTTTTATCAGCAACCACTTTGCCCGTTACCCAACCCTCATCGACCAGTTTTAAGACAAATATATTTTCTAAGACAACCCGACCTGCTTCAGCCAAAAGACTTTGTCACCCAAACCACACATCTTGCAACATGTATATAAATCATATTTATCAAACCGTATTCACGGGACAGTAGGATTAGTTTTCAACAGAAGAATTTACAAGTAGAAAAGAAAAAAATATATGAATGAATTACCTGTCCTCCTCCACCTCCGCGACACTTAACAGTTGGAGTTGGAGTGTAGTCAGCACTAAACCTCCCGCCCAATTCTAAAACAGATTTCTTTCAGGGATCTGCCTATCATCTCTTCTCCGACGAACATCCTCATAATAATCATTTCTTGCCTCAAACATCATATTCTATTTCTTCTTCTTTTTTCTCTCTTTGTTGCATTTCTTCCAACCTTTCTCGCTTGATAGCCTCTTCAAACCGTCTAAGCTCAGCAACTTTCTCTTGTTCTTCTCTTCTTACTAGCTATTCTTTATAATATGACCAAACCATGTTTTCTCTCGGTGTTTGTTCTTCTGTCATCTTCTTCCCAAAACTTATTATTGTTCTGAGCACTATTAGGCCAAAAATCTCAACTTCCATGATCTCTATGATTTTGAAACCCAGATTAGTCTTGCGAAGTTTGGTTACTGGGCTTACTTCTTAACTAATTTGGTCAAGATCAATGATTTCCTTAGGTCTTCTAATAACAATCGTTTTCCTAGGTGGATTTCTAATGATATTGTTCTCAGTGGGTTATCACAAGAGAGGCGGGTTTGTGAGATTCCACTAGTATTTCTGGACTTGTTGGAGAATATGATTTGTATTCACTTTAACTGAAGATCTATTAATTGTTTCAGTATCTGAAGTTGCTAGTCTGTCGGAAACCAGCGAGGTGCTTGGAGTAGCCTTTTTGGGGATTATACTACTTGATGGACCACGTCTTGCTTTCAAAACTTTAGCTTTTAATGAGCTTCTTTCCTCCTCAGAGTTTTGTCCCGCTTTTCTGTATGAGCTTCTTTACAGTGTTTTTCTTGTTGTGGTTTGGTGACGGAATCCAAAGGAATAGTTTACATGTTAGTCTTCATGCGACAGAACTGTATATATTTTTCTTTGTATTTCCAACCTGCAGCCACACAGAACTGTATTTTTCTTTGTATTTTTACATGAAGCTTGCTGCCTTTCCTTCCCAAGCTTTTTAATACAACTTTCATCCTCTTGTAAGCGGTGTCCCTTGTTCCTTAAGCGCCACTACATTAGTGAAGTAGAACAGCACATATAGTTTACATAAAGGCCATGAGCAAAATAAATGAAAACTTAAGATCCTATCAGAATAATTACTATTAATTATCTTAACATGGAAAAGTCATAAGCCTAATAAAAAAAGGCATGCACATGAATGATGTAGTTTAACTATTTAGGCACCTTGAGTTAGGTTAACTGGTACACTCTTAAACCAAGGCTTAAGACTCAAATTACCCATTTCAATATTGATTTTATCTAATAAAACATAAACATACTTTTCCATTTGTCATGTTTGGGTCATTTTGTGGCGCATAATCTTCATATTTTCATACATTTTTGTATGTAAAGTATCAGTTTTCTAAAAGTCACTTTTTATGGAATTTTGCTTACAAAATGGGACGCAAAGCCCATCTTTTAAAGACTCAACAACAAATAGTACAGTGACAAAAAAGGGACAAATAAAAAAGTAGGTGGTGGGTATTCTATTCAAAAAGACCTTTCATTATCCATAAGACCAAGCAACAAAACCTCCATCTATTGAAGGAGTATGAAGAAAAGTAAAACATACATGTTTCTAAGCTCCTCTTCCAATGTTCAGGTCCAACAGCATATATTTAAGGAGAGCTTTCCCTTAGCAGAGCCAATTAGTAAATAGTGGGTGGGGTGGGACCTTATGTGGATAAACTGGAGCTCTGTACATATTTGTTTCAAGACATGATTGACTACCCAAGTGGGGCCCACTTTGATCACCACCACTGACTTTTTGGTAATAAGTGCACAAACCAGCACCCATCCCAGGATTTCCAAGAAGTAAAGGCCTTTCCTCACAATACCTCAATGCCTTAAGTATAGAACATTATGTGTCGTTTTGTTAAACAATCATTATGTAGTACTTACTTCATAAGAAATACATGGCTGAAAGATCTGATTTCTTCTCAAAAGCCCCAGGAGGCCTCAAGGACTTGTTCTCACCAGGAAGCTTTTGTGCCCAAGCTTTTTACATGAAGCTTGCTGCCTTTCCTTCCCAAGCTTTTTAAGCGGTGTCCCTTGTTCCTTAAGCGCCGCTAAACACTAGTGAACACCAAGAATTGCAGACACAAATACCCTGATAATTACTTGACTTCACCAATATTATTCCTTTTTTCCAGTTTTGGTCCTCTGTCAATTAGTTGACAATCTTCAACCATACAATGAAAAAATAAAACAAATAATGAAATTTTCTCTAAAAATGCTATGTTGTCTCTGATATCAATAGAGAGAAACAACTTGCTAACCTTCACAATATTCATCCCTGTCATTCAAAATTTTAAGCTTCTTATTCAGTAAGCCTTGCTCTAGATCATCTTTCTTTTTGGGTTTCATCTCTCCAGAAAAGTTCTTTGTGCAAAGAAACAATTCATCCTGCCACCACATTGTTACATTAATTAAATTTCATGGAGAAAACTACATAGCCAAATAAAATAATGATGGAATTAGAGTTTATAGCAGTGTTATATAGGGGTGAGCAATCAGGCGCAATTACTCGACCAAGAACGCTAATTATTTTACCAATATTATTCCTTATTTCCAGTTTTGGTCCTTTGTCAATTAGTTGACAATCTTCAGTCCAACCATACAATGAAAAAATAAAACAAATTATAGCTGATATGTATTTTACTTATGAATGTACCAAATCAAGTTACCCTTTATCTTTAACTGGTCAAAAGTTGGCCAACATGTGTTCTTACCAAACCCATTGACTTGTTACCCAACCAGCCCATTTTTTGCCACCTTAAAGATATACATTTCACATACCACATGACACTAACCTTTCTAATTAGTTAAAAGAGCACAAATAACGAAACAAATTCAAAAATAATTCAGTCCCTACAAATCCTATTAAATCAACAACACAAACAAACAGATACAAATCATTTTAAACCAAAGGTTTTGTACTTACTTGCTAAGTTTGACTTTTATTGTTTGTAGCTTAAGTGCGGGTATTGAATACAAGACTTTGACACCATGTCCTGCATGTTTCTTAGAATGCGATTTCAGCTGCTGCTGCGAAGATTTCCTATGAACTCCATAACCATGTGGCTCCAATTAAATCACCACCTGCAGAATCAGCAGAAGGAGTTGTGATCATGGCTCCAGCATGAAGTTGGAGATGCTCGCCACCCTTGTTATCTAAAACTTCAAAAAGCATATGTTCTTCTTGAAGATCAAGAAGTAATTTTGGCTTTGGAATAGATTGTTGTGGGTCCCAAACTATTCTATCTGTTAACGTCGTGTCCCAAACTGCTTAATGATAGAGCAACAAGGCTAATACAAAACACATTTCAATTCAAAAAAATCACACATCTTCCCTTCACATCATATCAAACCTCTACCCACACACCCCACCCCCTCCCCCCCCAAAACAATAACCCACTGAGCGAACAACGCAAACACCCACCCCCCACAACACCCTCACCACCTCCCCCCCCCCCCACACCGCTAACACTACTCACCCGCCCACCCCCACCCTCACCCCAAACTCACACACTCTAGAACACCCCAACTAAACACCCATCAAAAAGACAACGAACTCCCACTCCCACGTTACACACACCTCACCACTCAGCCCACCCAGCACCCCCCCCACACCCCACCCTCTCCGCACCCCACCCACACCCCCCCACCCTCAAGGCCACACAAAACCACAAACACAAACCACCCCACCCCCACCCCACACCGCCCCCCCCCCAAGTCACCCCCAAGTCACCGACGATGTCCCAAACTGCTTAATGGTATTTTTTTCAACTGTTTCCAATAGTTAAGGATGATAAATGTGAAGATTTTTTGAGCCAATGGGTTCTAGAGAAACATGAAGGGTATGCGAAAGACAACCATGATTTTTCTCATCCATCCAGTTTGGGTCCCAAGACTTATCATAAATAATTCTATATTCCAAGTCTTGTTGATCAAGAGGGAAATAATCATCGTCTAAAGATGAATCTAATGATGTGCTTTTAGTGAACCATATGACATCCTCACAATAGTCTTTACTTTGATCAGCAATGTCTAAAACCACTATCTCATCATCATCAACATCTGCAGATTTTGGAAACTCCACTTTAATGTTGATACCTCATCTTGAAAAGCACGCCCGTGTCTGATATAAGGAAAACTTTGTGTGGAGCCCTTAAAAAATGCCTCTTCATCATCCTCTACAATATCAGAGACATCCATGACCTTGTATTTTTCTGTATTATATACACAAATGTTCATAGAGAAACAGGTTACAAAAGGCAAAAAAGTTCACTTAACCAGAAAGTATGATAAATTAGATGGTATGTGTTAGTAACAGGTTCACGCCTAACACTAGTTTTTGGTAAGAGTGGAAACATCTTATGTTAAACTAATTGATCTTTTTTTGTTAATAACTAACCAAAACATCATATTATTTACAAGTATATAGATCAAAATTGTCACCTCTAATTTAAAATCTAGTGCACAAACAGTAAGGGATTTATCTATGGACACCATGTACAAAAATAAACTTGATCCATATGTAGGCCACTCTTTAGAAACTCAAGCAAACTACCACTGTGACAGCGTATTTAACGGGACTTTCCACTCCACTGCCAACCTCCTCAACTGCTGCTTCCTATCATCGGGTCTTGGTGAGGATATCAGATGTGATGTACCTTTTAGTCATTTGTATAGATAGGTAACCTGAACACTAAGTATGGGATTTTATTCACTTTCTTCTCGTCTCATCTATTTTGTATGAATAACTAATCATGGCTTTGCATATAACATTAGAGATGGAGAAAACAACAATCCATAGACAGTATACAAAAGTTATAACCTAATCTACCTGTCTGTCACAAAGCTTACACATATGCATAGAAGTAAAATGGTTGAAGTAAGAAAATATCACAAAAGGAAGGTCATTGTATTGCTATAAAAATAACAAAAAGTAGCAAAATGTCATTCATTTGTACCCCAAAAACACAGAATCTCGCATATTATATTTTCCTAACAAACAAACTAGCTACTTACTAGTCGCGCTAATCATACCTTATAAGAAAATCATGGACATGAGATTTAGTGCTAAAAACAACATCAACACGTAAAGCCTCGGAACAAACAAACAGTAGAAAATGATTTGGTTAAACTATCAATACGAATCAAATTCTAATTATCACACAATTGGAAACCCTAATTATCATAATCACTTGTAACAGCAACAAGTATTAATGAACACTATTTAACCGGTAATAAATTCTCAAAACGGTGAATTTCGAAAATTACCTGTGATTGATGATTTCTTTTTTGAGTTTGGGTATTATTGGAGTAATTGTTTTTTTTTTTAAATAATTTACTCTTCATCATTTGTGTTTTTGGTAACTTTGACTATCACATTACCGTTAATTTAAATTACAGTATCTAATTATCTAAAGGTGTGGGGGTATGAATGTGGTGAGGTTATGGTTTTGATGCATTTGTTTTACATGTATAGGTTTCAACAAACCTTTACCTAGCCTAACAGGTTGGTTTGCAGATGTCATCTTTTAAAAAATTAATAAAATGAATTTTTTAAGCTATTAAACTTTGTCTTCTTCTGATAATCAAAATTTCTTATTTCGTTTTTCTTTCACATTATGTTTTGTACTATATGCCAATTTTGTCTTATTCTAATAATTAAACTAAAAAGGACGGCCCACAAACAAAAAAAGCATAGTCATATCTTATATTATACATCAAACAGAAATAGAGGTGGCAAAACGGACGGGCGGGCGGGCACAGGCATCGGGCAACGGGCTAAAATGGGCAAGGGTTAAAACGGGCACGGGTCAAAAAAGGCACGGGCTAAAACGGGCACGAGCACTTATGGGATAAATGGGCTTTTGGGCGAATCTTATTTATTTAATTATTTTTACGTTTTCGCCGGGTTTTTTACGATTTCGTTCGTTTTTTTACGATTTCGTTTGTTTTTTTACGATTTCGTCAGTTTTTTACGATTTCGTCTTTTTTTTTACGATTTCGTCAGTTTTTTAACGTTATCGTCTGTTTTTTTACGTTTTCGTCCGTTTTTTTACGATTTCGTCAGTTTTGTTACGATTTCGTCCGCTTTTTTACGATTTCGTCCGCTTTCATACGATTTCATCCGTTTTCATACGATTTCGTCCATTTTTTTACGATTTCGTCAGTTTTGTTACGATTTCGTCCGTTTTGTTACGATTTCGTCAGTTTTATTACGATTTTGTCCCGTTTTTTTCGATTTCGTCCGTTTTTTTACGATTTCGTACGTTTTTTACGATTTCGTCAGTTTTGTTATGTTTTCGTCCTTTTTTTTACGATTTCGACTGTTTTTTTACGATCTCGCTCGTTTTTTTACGATTTCATCAGATTTTTTTACGATTTCGTCAGTTCTTTTACGTTTTTGTCAGTTTTTTTACGTTTACGTTCGTTTTTTTACGATTTCACTCGTTTTTTTACGATTTCGTCAATTTTGTTACGATTTCGTCCGTTTTTTTACGATTTCGTCCGTTTTCTTACGATTTCGTACGTTTTTTTACGATTTCGTCCTTTTTTTTAAGATTTCGTCCGTTTTGTTACGATTTCGTCAGTTTTGTTACGATTTCATCCAGTTTTTTTTTATTTCGTCCGTTTTTTTACGATTTCGTACGTTTTTTACGATTTCGTCAGTCTTGTTACGTTTTCGTCCGTTTTTTTACGATTTCGCCTGTTTTTTTAAGATTTCGCTCGTTTTTTTTACGATTTCGTCAGTTTTCTTACGATTTCGTTAGTTCATTTACGTTTTCGTCAGTTTTTTTACGTTTTCGTCCGTTTTTTTACTATTTTACTCGTTTTTTACGATTTCGTCAGTTTTGTTACGTTTTCGTCTCTTTTTTTACGTTTAGGTCCGTTTTTTTACGTTTTCGTTTTGTTTTTTTAGCCGTTTCGTCTGTTTTTTAGTTTCGAACACATTTTGTACGATTTCGCCCGGTTTTTTTTTACGATTTCGGCCGTTTTTCATGATTTCTTCTGTTTTTTTACTATTCGCCGTTTTTTTTTATATTTTTTACTTAAACGATTTCGTCCGTTTTTTTACGATTTCGCCCGTTTTTTTACGATTTCGTCAGTATTTTACGTTAAGAAAACCAGGCGAAATCATTAAAACCAGACGAAATCATTAAAACCATACGAAATCGTTAAAACCATACGAAATCGTAAAAAACGACAAAAACGGATGAAAACGTAAAAAACGAGCAAAAACGTAAAAAATTTGACGAAATCTTAAAAAAACAGACGAAAGCATAAAAAAACTGACGAAATCGTAAAAAAAGGGCCGGAATCGTAAAAAACGGACAAAATCGTAAAAAACTAACGAAATCGTAAAAAAGAGCGAAATTGTAAAAAACCGGATGAAAACTTAAAAAACTGACGAAATCGTAAAAAATTGACGAAATCGTAAAAAAACTGACGAAATCGTAAAAAAAACGGACGGAATCGTAAAAAACAGACGAAATCGTAAAAAAACGGACGAAAACGTAAAAAAACGGACGATAACGTTAAAAAACTGACGAAATCGTAAAAAAAACGGACGAAATCGTAAAAAAGCTGACGAAAACGTAAAAAACTGACGAAAACTTAAAAAACTAACGAAATCGTAAAAAAACTGACGAAATCGTAAAAAACTGACGAAATCATAAAAAAACGAGCGAAATTGTAAAAAAACGGATGAAAACGTAAAAAACTGACGAAAACGTAAAAAACTGACGAAATCGTAAAAAAGGACGGAATCGTAAAAAACAGACGAAAACTTAAAAAAACCTGCCGGAAACGTAAAAAAACTGACGAAATCGTAAAAAAAATACGAAATCGTAAAAAAGCTGACGAAAACGTAAAAAAACTGACGAAAACTTAAAAAAACTGACGAAATCGTAAAAAAACTGACGAAATCGTAAAAAACTGACGAAATCGTAAAAAACGAGCGAAATTGTAAAAAAACGGATGAAAACGTAAAAAAACTGACGAAAACGTAAAAAACTGACGAAATCGTAAAAAAACTGACGAAATCGTAAAAAAAACGGGCGGAATCGTAAAAAACGGACGAAAACGTAAAAAAACTGCCGGAAACGTAAAAAAACTGACGAAATCGTAAAAAAAAGACGAAATCGTAAAAAAACGGACGAAATCGTAAAAAAGCTGACGAAAACGTAAAAAAACTGACGAAAACGTAAAAAAACTGACGAAATCGTAAAAAAACTGACGAAATCGTAAAAAACTGACGAAATCGTAAAAAACGAGCGAAATCGTAAAAAAACGGACGAAAACGTAAAAAAACTGACGAAATTGTAAAAAAACGAGCGGAATCGTAAAAAACGGACGAAAACGGAAAAAAACTGACGAAATTGTAAAAAAACTGACGAAATCGTAACAAAACTGACGAAATCGTAAAAAACGGGTGAAAACGTAAAAAAACTGACGAAATCGTAAAAAAACGGACGAAAACGTAAAAATTGACGAAATCTTAAAAAAAACTGACGAAATCGTAAAAAACTGACGAAATCGTAAAAAACGGACGAAATCATAAAAAAGGGCGAAATCGTAAAAAAACGAGCTAAATCGTAAAAAACGGACGAAAACTTAAAAAACCTGACGAAAACATACAAAAGCATATAAATCAAAGATAATAATACGTGTTTGAAAGCTGAAAAGTGACGGGCAAAAACAACTATTAAATAAAGAAGACCCGCCGGGTAGCCCATTTAGTGTTTTACATGTGCCCATAAGCGCCCATTTAGTGTTTTAAATGTGCCCATAAGCGCCCATTTAATATTTTACATGCGCCCATAAGCGCCCATTTAACAAAAATTGATGGGCAAAAAGTGTCCCCTACTTTTTAAAAAGGTGCATAAAAGAGCCCATGAATTACCATATGGGCAAGATTTGTCACCTCTAAACAGAAACAATGATATTGGTTTCCCCAATCTCATAATCATTTTAAATCAAAATCTTCCGAGTAGCAAACCAAACGCACCCTAATTATACATATCTATTTCCCGTTCATTACTTCGTTGTTTCAGTTACACGTAAACAGACACGTGTACTATCATCAGATACAAAGCACACCAAACAAAAAAACACACACTACCGACTCTTTTCTCTCTCTCTCTCAAAGACGCAGGTTTTCTCTATCATACGGTTTCTTTGGTTTTTGTTGATTAGGGTTTGTTGGTGGGAGTGTCGCGATTCATAATTGAACAAGTGTATTGTTGGGGATTTGCATGGTGGGTAAATTGAAAACATTTAATTTTAGAATTAGGGTTTTGTTATAATTTAGGGGTTTTGTTAATCTTGAAACTTTTGTATGCGGTTTCTGTAGCCCAACTTTTTGAATGATTGAATTTAATGTTATATGGATATATGTGATTTTGATGATAGGTAGGCTGTTGATATGTAAGCCGGCTCAAATAAGCCATAAGAATGTGGAAGATAAAGTGTGTTTGCTTTGTTAGCATGTATAATCTGAGCCTTCCACACATTGTTGTTGTTCCTGCTTAAAATGGCTTGCTTATACTTTGGGCTTATGCTTCTTTGATGCCACCGTTGCCACTATCCATGGCGTGTGACGATGGCGATAAGCTACAAAATAAGCAGAAAGATCATTTAGGCCGGCAAGACAATGTTGTTCCTGCTTAAAATTAAGATTTACGGTTTGGGCTTGCTTATACTTTAGGCTTATTCTTCTTCGATGCCACCGATCATTTCGTTGCCGCTATCCATGGCGTGTGACGGGTGTGTGACGATGACAATAGTCTTATAATCTGCAGAATAAGCCGAAAGCTGCATATATATTATATCATACCATGGTTTACTGAGCCCCATATTTTGACAAGCCAGTCACACGCGTATGCTTACATTGCCCTTTCTTGATACTTTGTTGATGCTGCCTTGCATTTCCTTACGCTTGCTATGATTTGCGTGTTTTTAGACGATGCCAACCCACATTTGGCTTATGTTCTGCAAATACGCGTTGCTTATTGAGCTTTTTATTAGTTTTTATGCCATTAGAATGATGGTGATATCGTTTGTGAGGGGTTGTGATGACTACAAATGGCTTAGATAGTGAGTTATGTAATATGGTAACTGAGGCGATGATGAATTTTTTCTGCGTTTACTGTTTTGGGAGGCGTAGTTTACTGAAACCCGTATCTTGGCGGGGCGGCCACATGGTCGCAGCCGTTACGGGTTTTTTATGCCGCCTTCACACTCGCTGGCCTGAGCCTCTTTTATGTTGATGCCCACATACATAGTTACAAAGAAACAACATAATCTACGTGTCTTTCGACAAACACAAGGTCTTATTGTTTCTTTTTTGCTAAAAAGGGGCAGCCTCAAACACAAGGTCTTATTGTTTCTTTTTTGCTAAAAAAAGGCAGCCTAACGTAATGCAGTATAAGCATCATATTAAGTTTGCTTTCACAGGTAAGTTTGCTTTCACAGGTAACAGCGCGTTTTGTTATATTAACGCTAAATTGAAGCGACTCACTGATTTCGACGTTTTTATCTCTTACAGATGAAGCAGGCGGAAAAGTGGGGTACAACCGGGCTTTCATTAGAGGCAAATGAGGTACAACTGTTGTTTTCATTGGACTTTTTGTTTTATTTTGATCTTCAAATTTGCCTAACCTTTGAAAACTCAAATTTAGTTGTGTACTTAAGGTCATGAAAATACTAATCGAGTTTATATTCAGAAAATATTGAGTTTTCGTTGTTGAACATAAGTCATTCATTATATGTTAATGTCATGTATGGCTTAAACAGAAGTTCTAATTTAGTCTTTTTGTCTTATGTTTGGATTTGCTAAAATGAATATGAGGGAGTTTGGGATTTACTTATTCGAGTACTTATCTGCTTATTTAGTTTTTTCTAGAGGGTGTTTGAGATGGCTTATTTTTTAAAACTAGAAATAAGTGGTTTAGAAAATATTGTTCCAAATTGCTTATTTTGTACAAAGAAGGCACAAGACTGATAAGCGTTAAAAAAGAGTATTACGAACCTGCTTATTGGAAATAACTTATACCTTATAATAAGATCAGGTAGTTCGGATGATCCAAACACGTAAAACTGCTCATCTGCTAATAATAAGCAATATCGAACATCCTCTTAAGCTGACAAATAATCATAAACATACGTTTAAAACACTTTATAATGCAAACAAGGTTTAGTAAACGTCAACGGGAACCAGTTCTTAAAGTACCAAACACAGACTCTTTTCTCAACGTTTTATTTATGAGTAAATCAAATTTTCGTTTCCTCATCCGTGTTCGGCCCTTTTTTCATAATCTAATTACCTCAGAAAATGAAACGTAAGCTCACGGGCAAATCTTTTTTAAGGCCTTATGGGTTGACATTATCAGCCTTTGGCAACCTGTAGCTCGCACAGTAATGATCCGATGGACTGTCCATGGGATTCCTCGATTCTCATGGGAAAGTGGCTGCTTTGATGGTACGTCAGAGTACATGCCCGACAAAAAAAAGTAAGACCAAAATGTCTAATTCCTTGAATTATATATCAGAGATGCTAAATTAAACGTTACATGTGGTGTAGGCTTTTGGGTTGAAATAAACGAATGAAACCCGGGTGTCACTTACTAATGAAACTTGCTTATAATGCAATGGGTTTAATGGGTCGAACTGGTCGTAAGCTGCTGAAAGTATTAGACATTTCCTGCAAAAGCCTGATGAAATTTGCTTATAATGTAGTTATTTAATGCTCGATGCATTACTAATGCTCGATGACTGATGAAACTTGCTTATAAAAATGTTATTACTTTCAAGGAAAAAGTTTTTGTCCATGTTTCTTTGTATGATCAGATATTTTGAATATATATTTAGTGTGTTAACTTCAAATATGTGACACGGGGTGTGTTGTTTATGTAGATTACTGGAGATAATAAACAAGTTGTATTTGGAGGTCTCCTAAACTGATTGTGTGAGCCGCGTTGAAGCTGAAAAAGCTGATAAAGAAATTGTGAAGTATTCCGGGATCGTGGAGAAAACAAGGTTAATTGTTTTCTTTTTTTAAGTTATTATCAAATCTTATAAATAAACAACTCTTGATTATCATTACAAAAGGTAATATTGCATTAGGGAATGATGTTGTGTTTGTCGTTTATGATGCCAGAGGGTCTGTTGCAAAATGACAGGCTGAAATGGGTGGGTTTGGAGGGTTAGCTCGGGAGTTGAAACAGGTGTTGGATTGGAGCTCAAGTGGGGGCTAAAATGGGTGCATTTGGGTGCTAAAATAGGTTGTGAAGTGGGTGCGTTTGGAGGCTGAAGTGGGGGGCTGAAATGGGTGTGTTTGGGGGCTGAAATGTGTGTGTTTGGGGGCTGAAGTGGGGGCTAAAATGGCTTAGTTTGGGGGCTGAAATGGGTGTGGAATTATGAGCTGAAATGGGGCTGAGATGGGTGCCTTTGGGTGCTGAAATGGGATATGAGTGCGTATGGGGGCTGAAATGGGTGGGTTTGGGTGATGAAACGGGCCTGAAATCGTTGGTTATGGCATGCATTCTTAGTAAAATGGAGCTGAAACAAAAACACAGGGAATTAAGAATGAGGATAGTTGTAAGTTTTTTTTTGGAACGGCAATTGTGGCTACATGGCCCCTAGCCCAGAAGGCGTAGCGAGCCCACACAACCAGGTTGGGTCCAGCCCAGAAGGCAATGGCACCCTTCTCTTTACGCACGCGAGAGGAAACCCCTATCGCCCTAGACAAGACTCGAACTTGAGACCTTGCCTAGGAGGGTAAAACCTCCCCCCAAAGCTCCTTAGGAGACCTCAGGTGGCCAACTGAGCTAAGCTCAGTTGGTTTGAGGATAGTTGTAAGTAACAAATACAACTTTTATTTTGCCTTTTTGTCAGATTGTTTACTTCATGGTGGTGCGTACGTAAATAAACACTTATTGTTCTACCCAATTTCATTCTTTTGCACTTATATATCCTACCCAGAGAGTTTAATTTCGCATTGTGTTGCAGGGACATACAATGGAACTTCACACATCTGGCAAAAAATTACGCGGTCTGATGTAAAAGAAACCTTGATTTTTTTTTCACCTTTATCTTATTTTTTTAATTTTAACCTCCGTGTTAACTGTGAATTTTAGGGATGCAACGGTTCAATCCGCTAGAGTGTTGCTGATATACTACCTATTACTACAGAGACCCACCTCAAATTGCAAGTGTTCGATTTGGCCTTCACCCACCCAGGTTCAAAATCACACCTTTGCTTTTTTGAACAAATTAAGCATGAGAAATAATACATGCAGTGATAATTATACAATTATAAGCATGAAATAACATTTTATAGTGCAAGTGGCAAGTACAGGCAATATAGGTACAGTTAAAAAAATGTTTTTAAAATATAACTACCGATCTCACAATACACACGTTGGTTAAGAAACACCTCATGGATATCTTATTATCTTTAGGTTGCCCTAAGTGATTATTTGCTTTTGGTGTACTCTTTTTTTGTTTTTCAATTCTGCCATGCAAAAAACTATTATTCACTTTGGTTATATATGACTGTATGTTATTGCTATGTGATTTCAGAAGGTATGTATCGTTATATATTGCTTGATGTTCAAAGTTCAAAGTTCAAATTAAGTAGAGAAACGGCTAATGTGTGAATTTTCGCAGCCTGTAGGTGCTTAAATCGGTCTCGCCTGAACAACTCATGACGTTTGCTAACGCCATCGATGCTGCCAAGGTACTCATTATATTTGGAAGCAATTCTCGGAAACTGATTACGCATATATTTTGAAGTGTGTGTCGATATCTCCACTCTTTCCATGACAGTAACACAGGTTATTGGACAAATTTTGTTGGGCGAAAATATTTCACCAGTCCCAAAAAGTTAAAAAAAAACATGCTTTGTAGAGACCGTTCCACTTCTGAATTAGGTGGCTAAAGGAATCCGTTTTTGGTGTAATGTGTCTTTGACACAGTTTTGGCTACTTTGAGGTACGAGCTTAATGGTGGTGGTCTGTAGCTGTTAGTGCAATTACGTTAATTTATGTGTCTCTAATATTGAAATTTTTCAAGATTTTAGCATTAGTCAAATTATGAACTGTATTTGTTAGTGCAATTATAAAAGCTGTCTCATCTAACATCTTTGATTTCAGTTTGGTAGAAGATAAATATACTGTACTATGTAATCGCATTTTGTTACCATATCATGGAATGATTTAATGAAACTGTTACTGGTGCTATGTCTGAGACTTTTGGCTCGCACCACATTCACGTGGAGTTCTCTACATACTTTCGAATGTATACCAAATTCACCCTGACAAACATCACGCGGCAACGCGCGGGCTTAAATCCTTGTTTTTGTATAAAAGGCAGCATATTAAATGCAAAACGCATTTAATGCCCCCCGTCTTTATTTTCGTTCTTCATGTGTCTTCATCCTTAAACAAGGTATCTTTATCTCACAACTCATCAAGATCCTAATTATCATCCTTTGATTTAATACATAATTTCCCTTTCTATTTAATTATGTAGTTTCTATCAAAGTTATTAATGTTAATTTATATGTTAATACTTATTTAGTTGATTAAGGGGGGAGAGGGGGGGGGGGGGGGGGGGGGGGGGGGGGGGCGGGAATGTCATAAATTTTTTTTGTATTAGGGTTTATTTGAGGTTGGATTTGGTTGTGTTTGGTGCATAAGGTTTTCAATTAAAAAAAGGCTTAATTTACGGTTGATAAGCCGAAAAACGAGTACTTAAGTTTCAAACTTGGTTACTACAAAACAAATGATTAAAAGTGTTCTCAAACTTGGTTACTACGGTTGATATACATTTTTGAAAGAGCTTTCGACCATTCCTTATATTGTTGTTGCGTTTGGATAATTTTGCAATGCATATTTTGGACTTAGCAACATGCTTAAAGTAGAATTACTATTTGAATGCATTGAGGAATGTTGTTAATACTAAAGAAGCTTAACTTTCCTAAGTAATGCATATCTTTGAGGAAGCAAAGAAATCGTTGATCATGTACGTGTCATATGTCCAATTACCTTGGCAGACCTTACACACATTGGTTAGGCCTATTGTCGGTAGTCGACCATCATTGAAGGAGCCTCGTAACAACCAACCAAAGTCCTTTCGGCGTTTTGTGATTTGCTGAAGGCAATGGATAAATTCGGTATTTGACTTTCCTTTCTATCCCGCTTATTGTTATTATACCTTTTATAATGTATTCGCCTCGGTTGTCCCAATAGAAAAATGCAAGTTCTACATCTCACTGTGCCCAGCCTAATACTATCAAATTTGAAATGTCAATGGAGTGGCGAACAATGCATAATAAATTTGAACTATGTTGGGATGCATTGTTTTAGGTAACCCGCAAATCCATATCATTTGATTTAATTTTCTCACTGTGAATCTCTGGATGCCAATACTATTTTATAAAGAGTCACTATTGAGTTTTTCCATGTCCGCATTCTAGGAAATGAGTCTTAAGGAGTATGATAAAGTGCTACAAGAGAAGAGGAAAGGTTTGGTTTCTCTAAAGAAAGGGGAACAAAAGGTCGCGTTCGACAACGATTTAGAAAAATTGCAGCTGCTCTCAAGTACAAAGAGCGAAAAGGAAATCTTTTTTAAACTCGTATATATTTTGTATAGGGCATATACAAAAATTGAAGATATGATTAGTGTATGGTTGTCTGATTTCTTTTACAAACATAAGGATAAAAGTAATATGCTACCGACAAGGAAGAAAAGGCAAAGAAGGTGAGTATATAACGTTTACCTTTTTTTACGCAGCATTATATATTATCTTTAATAGATTTTGGAAAGGACACAATGACACATATATTATCTCTCTTTCTCTCTTGTCTCGTCCGACCTAACACACACACTAAAACCACACATTTTTACACTTTGGTTCAAGAACATGAAGGTTTAAACGTTTCCGGGTTGATTCTAATGGTTGTGCGTACATAAAAACAACGTTTGGTTGTTGGTTTCGTGCTAATCTCATCTTAAAAACCCTACTTTGTAAGTCTCTAAATTTTCTTAAATCTTGTACTTTTAGTAGTCTACGGTGCGTTTTCTAAAAACCAAAAGCGAAAAGTTTATAAAAACATAATAAGGGTGTGTTGGGTTCGAACAAGAAAGATAAGGGAAAACAAGGAGATGTCATTTTAAAGTAGTGGTTGTGTTGGTGAAATAACAATTTTTGCGTATTATTAGCATATTTAATAAGAACAAAAGTGAGGCTTATTTTTTATATGGCGTCGCTTAAAAAGAACTAAGGAAAATGTTATGGTCATTTACAACTTTGTCCATATTTTTTATAGCTATTGTTGTACTTATAATTGGATAACTAAAAATTACATCATAGCTTAACAGCTTATTCATGAAGCTAAAAAAGCTTATTTTTGGGCTATAAAGGCCACGGCCCAATAAGCCAAGCCAAGCCGTGGCTTAAGGTTTTGTCCGGAGCCTTGGCTTATTTTTTTCTTATTGATGGCTAATTTAATACTAAAAGTGCTTTATCCTCGTAACTTGTAACTTATTGATTATATTCTGGCTTTGTAGTTTACGGAAGTGCCTGTTTTGCATTACATACAACGATCCATAATGTTAAACTAAAGGCCAAAAAGCATTGACTTATTTTTGGATCCTTCGTTTGGCTATTTTTACTTCTTGATAGTGCTTAACTTAGTCATAAAATATCAGTTAAAAAGTCTTTGAATAGCTCGTGTGTTGTCATAGGGCCGAATAGTCCATAGATAAGCCCCCCCTATTCATAAGCTCGCTGATATGACATATATGACTACCACGGCTATTTGTTGACTTATCACTTGCTCGATTTAACTTTGTTATTTTCGTATATTGTTATTTTTGGATTTATAGTATTGGACTAACTAGTAAAATGTCTTAATGGGCCTATTATGGGCTAAAAGACTAACACTAGTATTTTAAAACTCATATTAGCCTAATGAGTGAAAACTTGTACATTTTTAAGCGTCTAAAACGGATTTATGATTTGTTATGAATTATCGAAGTTCAAAATAGTTTAGTAAATAGTCTTTAGCAATTGTTGGTAAAATTTGGCAGAAAACTAGATTTTGACATTTTGTCGGAAGTTGATTTAATTGGGCGAAGTGTTTGAAAAAAAAAAGGTTTAAAGACCTTGAAAATTTCATAAACGGGACTGGTCAGCGAAATTCATAAAAAATTATACTTAAAAATATTTTCTAAAGTTGTTTTTCTCCTTAAAAATCGATAAAAAAGAAACAAAAATAAAATATTATTATTTAGAATTGAGCTAAAAGAGCAAAAAAATATATAATATTTATAAATTATAAATATGATAGGTCTGAAGGTTATAACAACCCACGTACAAGCCATAGTACAAGATCTTATTGCCAAACCTTGTGGAAATAGTACAAGGTTGCGCTTTGCTGTAGGGGTGTACTTTCTATGAAGGAAATAAACTATAAACTGATTGAAGACACAAAGATGTCCTTAAACGGTTTGATGTCACAATGGCAAAAAAAAATACTACTCTACACACAATAGGAGGCTTCTAAAGTTGCTGACATGAGAGACTGTTAATACAATATCACGATTTTCCAAGCAAGTAAGTAATTTATTTTTTTTTTTATTGCGTTTTTGTTTGAACTCGAGTTAAGCTTTGTAAAGTTCTCGTAAATAAAACACAAGTTTGAAACATACAAACAATCGAACTTGATGTGGTAGGCTCAAAATTAGTCGAACTTTTATTCACTTGTTAGAGCTTTATGGGCTCTTTAAAAAGTATTGATATGAAGCCAAAAGTTCAATATAGACTCAATATTTGTCATAGACCCAGTGAATCAATCCTAGCCACTCATTTTTTCATCAAAAATAAAAAAACTCACTTTCCACCTCTTTTTTAAAAATTAAATATCTCATACACTGTTAATCGTTACGCAAAACAAAACATATAGACGCGACGAGAATTAAATTAACTATCCATAATCGACACTATGTCCTTTCGAACTTTTTTTTATGATTTTATGAAATCATATACGATTTTATGAAATCATATACGATTTTATGAAATCATATATGATTTTGTGAAATCATATATGATTAGTTATACGAATCATATATGATTCGTTATACGAATCATATATGATTCGTCATACGAATCATATATGATTTTCGCAATTCGTGACTGAAACAAAATTGAAAAAAAGTTTGTCGGAATCACAAATCATATATGATTTTATGAAATCATATATGATTTTCGCAATTCGTGACTGAAACAAAATTGAAAAAAAGTTCGTTAGAATCACAAATCATATATGATTTTATGAAATCATATATGATTCGTTATACGAATCATATATGATTTTCGCAATTCGTGACTGAAAAAAAATCAAAAAAAAGTACCTCGAAAGTATATCGTGTCACCCGTCTACTGAAAGATAAAAAAATACTCGTCACGATGGTGTATTTTTTATCGTGTGACGATTTACCGTTTGTAAGATAATTTATTTTTAAAAAAGAGGTGGAAAGTTGGTTTTTTTATTTTTGATGAAAAAATAAATAGTTGAGATTGATTCATTGGATCTATGACAAATAATGGGTCTATGTTGATCGTAACTCTTGATATGAAAAACTTACTTTTCTAGTTAGGATAGAGATCCTCTCATGTTCAATTTGAACATGAGAGGGTAAAGTTGAGTGTTTGTGAGTGAAGAGAATAAATAAATAATGTATTGTGGGGGCTATAATTTTATAAAATGACAAATTTTCACTCACAAACACTCAACTTTACCTTCTCATGTTCAAATTGAACATGAGAGGATCTCTATCCAGACGTTATTGACAAATTTGAGTACAAGCTATGTTAGATGAGTTCACTTGGAAAAATCATCTTGGATTGATTTTTCAAGTTGCACCACTAATCTCCACAAAGAACAACATTTCAACCTTTGATGTTGCATTCAGCCTATTTAGAAGCCTTTCAACCTTTTTGAGTTTAAGAAAGGAAAAAAGTCAAATAACTTTAGATCAAAAAGAGCAATTCTATGCTCACAATTCTAAAACATTTCAACAGCAAACTGGATTTCAAGCTAATACCTATTGATTCATTATAACCTTAACTATACCTATTACACACTTCATATCAAATGTATCACATATACAGTTTATGCATAAAATGCATATCCCATTTACAATTACCACAACTAGTAAATAGTCCCAAGCCCAACTTCGTGTGTTACCCAAAAGCCAACTACTATTTATGCGGTAACTAATTACCCCAACCAGCCACTGCCAGAACCTTTGCAGAGCATTCTGAAAACACCATCAAAGGATAACAACAAAGATACGAGATTAAACACATTCCAAAAGCAATACCACAAAGTTGAAATTCATCAAGTCAATGGCAAGTTAACATTACAACACATCCTAACTAAAGGTTCAAGCAAACAAGCATAATTCTCACCACTTTTGAAATTCATAGTTAGAACCAAACACATATTCCTTCAATCACTTGATACGTCTCTTCTTGACTTCTTGTTCGCGCTTTGTCCGGCTGCATCTCTTGCTGGTTTTGCGGATGTGTTAAAATTGACTTTGGGTGATTTTCAACCTGTTTAAACTTCTCTTTTAGCTAAGTTTTTCGTTTGAGCCATTTGAGATAAAAACACAACCAAAATCGGCCCATCCGTGAGTAAATTGCCATCTCTATAGGTGTCTTCTACTTGATTTTTGAGATAAAACCTTTATTTTATCTCTATTTTAGAACACTAAAGAGTTATATTTAGGAATAGAATTATGCTCAGCCACTAATACTATATCAATTTCTCAATAGAAAAATGTTGGGTTTACTTTCAAAGTCAAATTATTCTATGTAAACCTTCTTTTTGTTTACAAAATGGTTGACACTGGATTGTTTAGCAGATGATGAGGCTGAAGGGAAGAAGAAAAAGGTTAAATAAGGAGACATGGGAGTGGTTCCTAGTGGTATTACCTGGAGATTTTGCGTGGATTATCGAGCACTCAATGCCATCACCATTAAAGAGAAATTCCCCATCCCAATAATTGAGGAATTGCTTGATGAATTACATGGTAGCAGGAGATTTTCGAAGCTTGATTTTCGAAGTGGTTACCATCAGATTCGGGTGTTTGAAGATGATATACACAAGACTGCATTTCGAACTCACCAAGGCCATTACGAGTTTAGAGTTATGCCCTTTGGTTTCACTAATGCTCCAGCCTCATTTCAGGCTTTAATGAATGAGGTTTTCATGGATTATATGAGGAAATTTGTAACAAGAGTTAAATCACAATATCAAAAACAAGGAGAAGTTGAAAGCAATCAACACAGTTGTGAAACCTATGTCTTCTATGGCCCAACCTGATGGATCGATCATTCTCTATAAACAACGGTGAGATCGACAACAGATGTATGTATCATTCTCTATTGGCTTTTTCTCCTTCAGTATATATTGGATATCCTTCCTGCAAGCGAAATTTTTATTAGTTCATGTGTTACATTGTAAAAAATTAGTAAAGACGAGGTTTCATTTCTCACCAGAGCAAGTTTGTTATCAAGATGCACAAGATCTGCTCGCCATAAATCCTTGATTGAAGTATCCTTGAGATAAACAATCTTTTCATCCTTTGCATCCCGTTCTTGCTGTAACTTCTCTATATCCTCAACTACCAATGATTGAATGGCTATAGACAGCAAGTAATCATATCTTGTCGTGTCGCTAGCATCCGCTGCCACCTCTGGCAATTGATCAACCTTCCTTTTAATTGATGCTAAACATTGGAAGCCTCCGGCCTCTAATTCAGCACACTTCACATCCTTCGTATTAATTTTTGTGACCAAAGCATGTTTTCCATCTAAAACTTCATTGATAAACCTCAATTTGTTTTTTAGTACCAATGAATCTATCCTAAGGTGGCGAAGCAAATCTGTCTGATAGTCATGACAACAATTTAGATTAGTACAAAGTTTAATAATCTATTAAAAAGATTAAAAGGAACATCAACTTACCTTCCTCTTTTCGTAAAAGTCAAGACGAATGTGAAAGAAATCCTGAAGAACTATACACACACAAAAATATGAACAGTCAATGAACAAATTAAGAGTATAAATCAATCTTTTGTTTATGTATATGCTACTTACTTTGTTGAGGGGTGTCATACTTCTTTAATTCAGCATTTTTATCAAACAGATACATGTTATCTGTGCTTAATGTAGTTGTTAGGTTAAATTTATTCAACAACCCCCCCTCCTCTTCTCTTGCTCTATTCATTTGATCTTTAGTCATGGTAATTTCAAAATCCACACTAGTAGGAGTACAATTGCGATCCTTGTATGCCTACAAAAAGAGTTGCCATATAAGAGCTATAAAGATAATAAGATAAAAATATGTTTAACTATTTCAAACTTTTTAATTTACCTTAATGTCCTTCCGTGAAAATGCCTCCTCCAAAAATTTCCTGTAATCCTTGGTCCACGTCCTTATTGGGAGTTCAGTGATAGTAAGAGCATTCGCGTACTCAGATATTTTTCCATTTGTCGTGTATGAAGTATGGCTTGATGTTGTTTTTGTTTCCTTAATGTCTCCTTTAAACCCTCTATACCATGGAAGCATAGCCAGCATTTTTTCACCTTCCAGTAGGCGTATGAGGTTTGCAATCACGTCTCGTGGATTATAATTTGGAATAAACGAACTCCAGGCTCCTCTTGCTTCACTTCCGTTTACCAAAACCATTGGGATGATTGGAATAAACCTTTTCCAAAAAAAAAAAATGAATCATTATAACAGCCAATTCAAACAACATCATATACTTGCAAAAATACACATAGGTTATAAACTACCATTGAGGCTCAATGGATTGACCATCCTCATCCAAGTAGTTGAGAGAAAGTTCATCGTCTTGGTGAAAAATATATGGTGTGATAGGAGAGAGCCAAGTGAAAAGCAATGTGCCATCGGCATGATCTTTACCACCCTGCAAAGGAAGGAATAATAGACGACTTTAGAATATGCAATGTATACAAACCAGTAAATAATGTTTAAATTGTATGTATATCTCACCATCACACGTGTACCAAATTGCCCATTTAGTTGAAGAAGGTTAATGTTGTTACCACCAACAAAAGTTTGGGCCATGCCGATAATGGTACCCACTAGACTCGCCTCACCTTCATTATAAGGAGAGTGCTCAAACACATAACTACTAAACTGATCAACTTTAGTTTTTTGAGTAATGGGCATCTTGAAGGCATAGAATAGGATCTTTCTTTGGTGAGGTTTCAACCCATCCACCATTGATGGAATTGATCTTTGGATATCAGCTATTGCATATTGCTTGAACTCTTGGTAGATGAAGTCGAGGTATCGGATGCTCTTCTTCGTTGGGTCAAAATCAGTACCATCCTGCATCAACAAACCATGATTGTAATGAAATTTGTGTTATGTCTCCCTGATGTAAATGGGTCAGAACACCAAAAGTTGCCAAGCATGTGTTTTTACTATACACAATCATTTAGAGTGTTGTATTTCATTCAGAGTGTTGTATTCATTGACAAAATTATTGTAATATATGGAGTAATATTTTTGTAATCATAACTAAATGCATCACCTATTTATTCAGTAAGATTTTGAAAGTTGATCGATCTCAATCCTACTAAATGACATCTTTTGACCTAAACACAATGATATTCTATCAATCACCATAACTATTTATAACTAAGTTGACAAAAGCCAAACCTCAGATGCATGAAGCCAGTTCTTTCTCTCCTCAATCTTGTTGTTACTAAAGGCAAGCTCAATTGCATGACCATCGTCGTCATTTTCCCAAACAAAGTCCACTATGTGCTGATCAAAAGAATCCTCTCCTCTTTCTTCACTTTCAATAGTTTCCGGCCCCTAGAGATAATGAAAAATATTTAAAAAATGCAAAAACAACAACGTATGTATAGATGCTATTCAAAATTTTCATGAACAAACCTTGTAGAACTTTATATTATAATCCTCTCCAAAATTTTCCTTCCACTCCTCATAATCGGGCATTGAATAGAACAAGAAGACTTTATTAGTCTTCTTGTGAGTGGCCTTAACAAATGGTGCTATGAACGCGCGCAAAAAGTTTTTGACTTTTAGTAAAGATGGCCAGAAATAGTGAAGGAAGTTGATCAATAGCCCTTTCATTTCTAAACCATCAAGATCCTACAACACATTTAATGTTCTATAAGCATAAAAAAAATGGCATGAACGCATAGTAAGAGTTATTGGTACACACCTCATTAGCCATAATCATCAAATGTCCATATCTCAATTCGGTAACATTTTCATAGATTTTACCCTCTTGGAGGCCAAGAATCTTCTTAATGTTTTGAATTTCAGTGTTTTTCTCCAATTCTTCATGACTTGCTTCCCTCACATTCAGCAACTTACCTTCCAAAGGAAACATACCATATTTATCTTGACCGAGAAAATATAATTGATCCATCTGCAAACAATAAAAAACATTGTAGTAATTAAATGATTGTTTATGTGAATACAGGTATCCAAATATGTGACTATCAAAGAACAAAGACAGAGACAACTTACTGCAAAAGCTGTGTAAGGATATCCTTTTGTTAGAATTAAAGTGCAGTCTTGGGAATGAGGTGTATCAGCTAAGTTAGCATCTTGGAGTTCAGGAATATCGAGTTTCCCTACATTACTGTCAAAACTTTTAAACACACAAGAGTCCGCAACTGCAAAAACATGAACAAGACAATAACATAAGTTCTCAAACCCACTAATCTTAGAAATAAAAAAATAATAAAAAGGGTGGTTGTGCATACTCTTCTTCAAAAACTCTGGTGTGAGTTCACATGTTGATCCAAAACTGCCCTCGTTACTAGTCAACTTTTCTTTAGTTTGCGAATCAAAAGTAGGGTTGTGGATATGAGCATTGACAAACACCCAAAGGTACCTCTTTATTTCATTTGGTGGGAGACCCACAATCTCGGCAAGGTAATCCGTAATCTGATTCGTTATATAATCGACATGTGACCCTCCCTTTGTGGTCGCAATATTATTCACAAAACTCACCTAAAGCATATGAATATTTAGCTCGTAAACTCAATAAATATTTATTTTATTGGATAAAGAAAAAGTGAATGTTCCTGCCCGGGATCGAAAAAGGTGACTCAATACAAAAGTTTTGTACCTGGTCAAAATGCTCAAAATGCCCATCAGCTATAGCAACACAGATCTCCCATGAATCGTTAAATTTCTCATAAATCCTATATAAAATGAGAGATGATTAGCATCAAAATTAGCAATTAAGTATTCTTATCATAAATATTAAAAAAAGAACCTAACATGGTATTATGAGTACGAGATGATTGGAGATAAAGCTGAACATAGTCTTGAAACGTTCTAGGTAGATCGCATGTTCCATCTAGTTCAACCTTGACACCTGAGCAGCATCCTGCTAAGTCGACCACCCGTCTCTTCATCAAAGCGACTATATCATCTTCAAGACAATCCATGCCAAATTTTGCTAAATTAATTTGACATGTAACGAGACACCATTTTTCAGTAATACTGAACTCTTTGAATTTCTTCCCCATGGCGTGGGCCACCTAAACAACAATCAGATGGAAGCTTTAATCCATTATGAATTTTATAAACAAATAAGAAGTAGCATTTTAATCCATTATGAAGTATGGCACATCAATCTAATACACAATTTTAAACAACAGATTAAATAAACATTTTGCAATAGACTGAGATTTTAAAAATTGCTTATTTAGTTAAATCCAAAAATCAAAACTCTAAAAACCTTACTCATAAATAAGTAGCATTGTAAAGGTATATAAACCCTATAAAGTGATATAAACTATTCTAATTGAAACACCCCCTAATCAGTGAGAAAAATATCCAATAATCCTAACACAACAAAAATATCAATCTAAACTAAGTATAACTATATACTACCTCTTTAGGTACCGGTTTAATATAGCCCATCCTAATCGAAACATCAGTCAAAAAGTCTTCAGCCTCATCGATTTTATTACTAGTATATTTGAAGTTAACACCTTCACCATGAGTCCAAACACGAATATAATTATCCGCAACATCTATCTTAACTAAGATATCTTTTACACCTTTTCTATCAACTGCGCTTATAAGTAATTTGTCGAATATTTGGTAAACAAGTGGTACGAAGGTGATTGGTTTTTCTATCATTTCGTCGTCTTCCCATATCCATAGGGTTTCTTCTTTTCTTTCGACGAGGTCGTCGTTTTGCGGTATGCTGTCGGTTTGCTGCTCGGCCTGCATGGTTGGTTGTTACGGCAGGGATTGTGAGGAAAGATGTGTTGAAAACCCCCCACAATATATTACTCATACAACCCTTTCTTTTTTTTCTCTTTTTTTAATTATATTATTATTATTATTATTATTATAAATATACACATTAGGCGTCAAATCCACTGTCGTTTTGACAGTGGGTCGCCTGCTACAGTCACGGGCTCCCTTTCTGGGCCAGCCCGATTTTAGTTTTTTTTTTTTTTTTTTTTTTT
>BQNB010059640.1:5693-26327 GCA_026074375.1 Tanacetum coccineum | reverse complement strand
TCCTACTTTAGGAGTGCCTCTTCCGCAGCGTATAGAGGTCGGTATGTTTTATGAAGCCTGAACGAAAACTAGCCTCATATTGATGTCATATTTGGTAGCTTGCAGAAGCCAAAAACATATTTTCTAAGACAACGGAGAGTTTGAGTTTATAAATTTAGAGTGTCGAGGCTTTAAAACATCACAGCAGTTTGACTCCTTTTGTAAAACCTGTACTTTGGTTGATCAAAATGCACTTAGCTAAAGTGTCTGTTGTCAATCGAGTGGCAAGTCCCCTGTTTCTATTTTTGTTTTATTTTTTATTGGAGACGTAACAACAGTCAAGCAAATATTAGGTGAAGCAATATGGGTCGAAGAAAGTACCCTTTTTACCTAATTTAATTTGATGCATCTCGGAAATTGGCCACGTGTCAGTTGCTTAATTGGCCGATTGACGGTGTGAGACCTCGACCTTCAAAAAGCATTGTCATTTAACGTATAACAAAGGGAACATCCTTGTAAGTTACTCAACTTTTATATAAGCTAGAAGAAATGAGAAACAAAACGTTGTATAGACAGATGAAATACTTATTTTGTCATTCTTTTAAACTATAAAGAATTGTACCTTAATCTGTATCAAACATGTGATATAATAGTAAAGAGTTTAATGAAGTTCAAATTTTTGTTTCGATCAAATCCAACTCATTGTTAAGCAATTATATTGATAATTCAGTACGATAACGTACTGGCAGAGTTTGGCATAAGCAATTACAAATTGATAACTCATTGTTAAGAACCCCACAACATGTAGTGAAAGTTTTTGTTTCGTTGACGATAAGCAATTACAAAAGTGAAAAGTCGTTTATTTTAGCTATCATGTGCTTTGCATCAAGTTCTTAGCAAGGAATGGAAGCGTTGTGTTATATGTTTGTTGCTTCATGCGCAACCACCATTGTTATCACTCAGTATCATGTAAGTACGATTAGAGTCACATCACAACCTTCACAGAGTGAGAATCCGGCACAAAGCTAAAATGAGAGAATGTAGTATGTACATTAACCTTTTGATGATTATAGTTGTGATTATGCAAACAACTGAACAGGTCATATCGAGGTCATCAGCAGTGGCCAAGTATATATAGCTCGGTTATTGTCATTTTGTTTTTGACAGTGATGTATCAAGAGCTGCAATTTTCACAAAAAGCTCTACGCAATATCTGCTTGCTCATTCTTTTTTATCCAGGTTGGGTGTATGAGATCTTTCCTTTGGGGGTGGGTGAACATTGTAAATAGAACAGAACGAGAAGTAAGATTAATAAAGCATTGTCGTGCAGAAAGTTAAAGGATGGGGGAGGTCATATCAGATATCAATCTTACTAATCCACAACTCAAATATTAAGAGATATCATATACGAGTAACTGATGACATATTTATTCTGTAATAACACAAATTTGGATGAGAAAAACACGATATTGTGAAAGACCCTACAAGCAATGAAACACAATTATAGATGAGAAAGTAACCCGCAATCCCAAATTCCTAATGGTTAAAAAAATGAAACCATTACGCCTTTGACTTCTTCTTCCCTTGTGATTCTTCAAAGGGCAAAAAATTCTTTCCACCCATGTATGGCTGCAACACTTTAGGCACTTCAACACCGCCCTCCTTTTGATAATTCTCAAGAATGCAGCAAATAGTCCTCTCAGTTGCTGTCAGTGTAGAATTCAATAGATGGCAATATTTTTTCTCCTCCTCGTTGCTCTGCAAATTGCAAAAGTTACTAAATGTCAAAAAGATGATTGACAAAAACGATTACAATAACAAGTACACAAATATATATACCTTCTTTTGTCCGTATCTAATCTCAAGTTTTCTTGATTGGTAATCAGTACAATTTGAGCACGAGACAAGCTCTCTATAAGTACGAGAAGCAGGAAACCAAGCTTCTAAATCATACTTTTTAGCTGCAGCAAGATTCAACTCGCCAGACACTACATTCACAACCTGATATGGAAGTTCCAGCATCTGATAAAACTCCTCTGAGTTTTCAATCATTTCCTTATGCATATCCCATGAATCCTCGCCATTTGGGCTCGTTACACAAAACTGTTCTATTTTCTCGAACTGATGAAGACGAAAAATCCCAAGAGTGTCACGACCATGTGAACCAGCTTCTTTACGAAAGCATGTAGAAAATGCAGCATATTTCAATGGTAATCGCGATGGATGAATCCATTCGTCCATATGATAAGCACACATCGGTTGTTCAGCTGTAGCGATTAAATACTTATCATTACCTTCACCTGTTACTTTGTAAAGAGCTTCATCAAATTCGGCTAATTGTGCACATTTCTCCATGATATCTTTTTTCATGAAGAAGGGAGTTTGTAACAATGTGTAGCCTTTTTCTATCAAGAAGTTTAGACCGAATTGTATAAGAGCTTGATTGAGTAAAACACCGACTCCTTTTAGATAATATCCTCTTCCACCAGCAGCAACAGGGCCTTTCTTTAAATTAGCGATTCCAAGCCGTTCAACAAGTTTTACATGGTCATCTAGATTTGCGTCCATCCTTTTCTCTCCCCAGCTTCGAAGAATCTCGTTATCTGCCTGAATTTATACCAAAACAAATGAGTTGTTTACATATAAAAAACCTAGTAGTTCCCGTATGGCTAAAACATAAAGACTCTACTTATCGTTATATTAGAACACAGTCACGATAAGATGTTCTCTTTTATAAGCAACCCCACTTCCCAAACAACCCCATAAGAACAAAATCTTCGCTACATGAAAACACGTCAAACTAGATCATCTCTTTCACAGCTCGAATGCCACACTTATCCTGAAAAACCCCAAATAGGTGCTTGCGATTGCTTATTTTAAAATGTTTATCCTCTTAAAACGTAAGGCTAGTTAAAAAAAATTCATTCAAACACTATAATCTGTTTAAGCTTCAGCATTAAGCAATATGGGGCCATTTGGGATTGCTTATTCTTCTGCTAACTGTATATGCTAATAAACAGTTTCTGATTTCAAAGTGCTTATGTGAGGTGAAATTAAGTTAAACTTCTTACTATCACGTATAACCTAAAACCTTTTTTAAAGGGATTTGATAGATTTTTTTCACATATTATTTTTTTTCGAGTATTGCTGCATTTTTTACAAATTAACCGAATCCAAGCACTATATTCTAAGTACTAATTTCAAGCAGCTCTATGCCTCAATATTTGAAAACTTGAGATTTTCTCTTTTGTTCATATATACACAAACCTAAACAACATTACGGCACTCTCTAACTCTCCAAACTATAGAAATCAAAAGCCATTTTAAGTGCTTAAGATAAGCAAACAAAGTAAAACTATTTGATATTGCACGCATGCAATACTATAAGTACTTAATTTCTTATAAGCAGGAGCCCTAGCTAGCCGGTCGTAAATGAGCAATCTCAAAAACCCTATGAACATATTCGAAAACATGCAATAAATAAAAGAAACACACCTCAGATTTGCTAAAAGGGACAGAATGATGAAGAATGTTTCCAATCTTCTTTTGTTTCTCACACAAGTTTTTCCAAATCTCTTTAACCTCAGCTTCTTTATCTGCTATTGAGCGCTTAATTTCCTTAGAATTTTTAATCAAACACGTTGCATCGTCACCTGTAAGTTTACCAACTTTTTTAGTAATCGTGTTCTTTTCTTTCCGTAATTGTTCTAGATCAAACAGACAGGTATTCCTTTCATCGTAAAGCTTGATGATTTCGTCTACAAGCTCAGGTTCTTCAGCAAAACGACGACGTTCAGATTCGCGGATGATATCTCGGTCTCGCTTAAATAATTTAATATCTAGCATTATGTTCGCTTGAATTGAAGAAGAGCTAGTGAGTCGAAAACAGGGAGAAAGAGATCGACAGTATTAATGGTACAAACGAAAAAACAATATTATGGGTTCTATTTATAAGCTAGAAACGTGTGTTGCAAGTAATTCCCAAAAATACCATATACGACATTACTATATGTAAACCTTTACGGAATGTACGGCCCAACATTGTTAAAACTAATCTTTCAGCCATGTTTACCCGTTGGTTACTCCGTTAATATTATCCATCGGGTTTTCGGGTTTCCCCGCGGGTATCGGGTATCCCCAATTGAATATTCTATGGACAAAATATCAGATATGAAGATTAAGTCACACTAAAATCCACCGATAAAATAAAGTAAAACGCCATAATATATTCAAAAAAATTTAAAAGTTAAAGTAAACAAATACAGTATCAAATAATTTAACGCTTTCGAATAATTCATGCACAACATCCAAATGTGTTAAATAATAAAGATACTATATACAATGGAATAAATTATATATAATATATATGGAATTGCGTTCATGTGGTAAACACTTTAAAGTGTAAAACAATAGGCACCAATAAGAGCGTGACAAGTGTCATTTTTATTTAAAAGATAATACAAATTAAGCTTAATTTAATGGAGGGTAATCTAGTAATTTTATTTTTTATACACAATTTATTAGTCTCCATTTATTATTCATACGTTACATCACCACCATTAATACCTCATAAAACTCATATTTATTGATGAGAGATATTCGATACTATAATGTGCCACTATTATATAAAAAAACAAATAAAAAATGAAATGCGTCACTAATAATGTGCCACTACTATATAAAAAACAAATAAAAAACGAAATGTGTCACTAATAATATGTCATTAATATATAAAAAATATATTAAAAAAGAATGTGTCACTAATATATAAAAAAATATTTTATAAAAAAATGTGTCACTAATATATAGAAAATATATATAAAAAATATGTCACTAATAATGTGTCACTAATATAAAAAACAAATAAAATAAAATAAATGTGTCACTAATAATGTGTCACTTATATAAAGTCAAAGTTAGTCAATGTGTATTTTTGACCAATTCATGCGATGAAATTCTGCATTTAATAGTCAATGTGTATTTTTTTACTACATTTAATATGTGACGTTTAGAAAAGGTATTGTGTTTAACTTATTTACAAAATTATCATTATAAGCTTTTTATTTAGTTATAATTAATTATGATTTATGATGGTTGATATAATGGCTCACAACTGTATCTATTATAATCTACTTTAAAGTGTTCACCATAATAACGTCACCCAATATATATGTACTCTAATTATTTATAATAGCAATATAGCGGGTACAAATTCGGGTAAATGGGTATGGGTAATCGGGACGGGTATTACTAAAATCCGTCACCGAACCCGTACCTGGCTAAATTTTTTTATTAATACCCAAACCCACATCCAAACCCGCCAACCCGCCCCGAACCTGACCCAATCGGTTCGGGTTTCGGTTTTTCCCATCGGTTTCGGATGCTTTTGTCATCCTTAGTATTTTGAGATGTTGTGTTGAAATGATGTAACAGTGATGTGGCACTGGTGGGGCCAAATGGCATGGCTTTTGGTTGTCATGACACCTTACACTATGTTTATTCACAATCTCCCTCAACCAAATCTCTCATTAAAATATTATTTTCTTACTTCTCCACCTATACAATCTATACATACAATCAATCTCAACTTTTATACCATTTATCAACAACCCAACATAACATATAATATTATCTTTTTTATATTTAATTTAATTACTTAAACTCAAAGCTTAAATGAGATGCGTACTTTTAACTTAAATGAGTAGCTTAAATGAACAGTATGAATTTTTGGTTTTTCTTTGGCAATATTGTATCTCCTCCGCGTCACTCTGCAAATGTCGAAGAGACGATAAGTTAAAAGATTATATTTATGGCATCAACACTTTTAGGCACTTCAACACCGCCCTCCTTTTGATAATTCTCAAGAATGCAGCAAATAGTCCGTCCATCAGTAGCTGTAAGGTGAAGAATTTAACAGATTGGCAAGTATTGTTTTCTCCTCCGCGTCACTCTGCAAAATTCGAGAGACGATAAGAGAAAAAGATTAATAATTTATGCTGCAACACTTTAGACACTTCAACACCGCCCTCCTTTTGTTAATTCTCAATAATGCAACAAATAGTCATCTTAGTACGTAAGTATAGAGAATATAACAGATGGCATATTGTTTCTCCTCCGCGACACTCGCAAATGTCCGAGAGACATAAGAAAAGAATAATAATATTATTGGCACGCAACCAATTTAGGCACTTCAACACCGCCCTCCTTTGATAATTTCAATAATGCAAACCAAAAATTCCTCTTAGTAGCTGTAAGTGTAGAATTTAACAGATGCAATATTGTTTCCACCTCCCCGCGTCACTCGCAAATTCAGAGAGACGTTAAAAAGGAATTAAGTAATTTATGGCTGCAACACTTTAGTCACTTCAACACCGCGCTCCTTTTGATAAATCTCAAGAATGACAACGAAATAGTCCACCAGAAACTGTAAGTGTAGATTTTAACAGATGCAATATTGTTTCTCCACCGCGTCACTCTCGCAAATGTCGAGAGACATAAGAAAAGATAATAATTTATTGCTGCAACACTTCTTAGGCACTTCAAACACGTCCTCCTTTGATAATTCCTCAAGAATGACAACAATCCTCTCAAGTAGCTGTAATGTAGAATTTAACAATGGCAATATTTTTCTCTTCCGCAGTCACTCTGCAAATGTTACGAGAGACGATAAGAAAAGATTAATAATTTATGGCTGCAACACTTTAGACACTTCAACACCGCCCTCCTTTTGATAATTCTCAATAATGCAACAAATAGTCCTCTTAGTAGCTGTAAGTGTAGAATTTAACAGATGGCAATATTGTTTCTCCTCCGCGTCACTCTGCAAATGTCGAGAGACGATAAGAAAAGATTAATAATTTATGGCTGCAACACTTTAGACACTTCAACACCGCCCTCCTTTTGATAATTCTCATTCCAATAATGTCAACAAATAGTCCTCGTAGTAGCTGGAAGTGTAAAATTTACAACAGATGGCAATATTGTTTTCTCCTCCGCGTCCTCTGCAAATGTCGAGAGACGATAAGAAAATCGATTAATAAATTGTATGGCTGCAAAAAAAAAACCAAAAACCCTTTAGGCACTTCACACCGCCCTCCTTTGATAATTCTCGAAGAATGCAACAAATATCCCTCTCAGTAGCGTATTTGTATAAAGAATTTAACAATGCAATATTGTTCTTCCTCCGCGTCACTCTTGCAAAAGTCGAGAGACGATAAGAAAAGATTAATAATTTATGGCTGCAACACTTTAGGCACTTCAACACCGCCCTCCTTTTGATAATTCTCAAGAATGCAACAAATAGTCCTCTCATAGCTGTAAGTGTAGAATTTAACAGATGGCAATATTGTTTCTCCTCCGCGACACCTGCAAATGTCCGAGAGACGATAAGAAAAGATTAATAATAATTGGGCTGCTACACTTTAGACACTTCACCACCGCCCGTCCTTATGATAATTCTCCAATAATGCAACAAATAGTCCACTTAGTAGCTGTAAGTGTAAATTTAACAATGGCAAATTGATTCTCCTCCGCGTCACTCTGCAAATGTCGAGAGACGATAAGAAAAGATTAATAATTTATGGCTGCAACACTTTAGGCACTTCAACACCGCCCTCCTTTTGATAATTCTCAAGAATGCAGCAAATAGTCCTCTCAGTAGCTGTAAGTGTAAGATTTAAACAGATCAATATTGTATCTCCTCCGCGTCACTCTGCAAATGTCCGAGAGACTATAAAAAAAGATTAATAATGTATTGCTGCAACCACTTTAGACACTTCAACACCGCCCTCCTTGATATTCTCAATAGTGCAACAAATATCCTCTTAGTAGCTGTATAGTGTAGAATTTTACAATGGCAATATTGTATCTCCTCCGCGTCACTCTGCAAATGTCGAAGAGACGATAAGTTAAAAGATTATATTTATGGCATCAACACTTTTAGGCACTTCAACACCGCCCTCCTTTTGATAATTCTCAAGAATGCAGCAAATAGTCCGTCCATCAGTAGCTGTAAGGTGAAGAATTTAACAGATTGGCAAGTATTGTTTTCTCCTCCGCGTCACTCTGCAAAATTCGAGAGACGATAAGAGAAAAAGATTAATAATTTATGCTGCAACACTTTAGACACTTCAACACCGCCCTCCTTTTGTTAATTCTCAATAATGCAACAAATAGTCATCTTAGTACGTAAGTATAGAGAATATAACAGATGGCATATTGTTTCTCCTCCGCGACACTCGCAAATGTCCGAGAGACATAAGAAAAGAATAATAATATTATTGGCACGCAACCAATTTAGGCACTTCAACACCGCCCTCCTTTGATAATTTCAATAATGCAAACCAAAAATTCCTCTTAGTAGCTGTAAGTGTAGAATTTAACAGATGCAATATTGTTTCCACCTCCCCGCGTCACTCGCAAATTCAGAGAGACGTTAAAAAGGAATTAAGTAATTTATGGCTGCAACACTTTAGTCACTTCAACACCGCGCTCCTTTTGATAAATCTCAAGAATGACAACGAAATAGTCCACCAGAAACTGTAAGTGTAGATTTTAACAGATGCAATATTGTTTCTCCACCGCGTCACTCTCGCAAATGTCGAGAGACATAAGAAAAGATAATAATTTATTGCTGCAACACTTCTTAGGCACTTCAAACACGTCCTCCTTTGATAATTCCTCAAGAATGACAACAATCCTCTCAAGTAGCTGTAATGTAGAATTTAACAATGGCAATATTTTTCTCTTCCGCAGTCACTCTGCAAATGTTACGAGAGACGATAAGAAAAGATTAATAATTTATGGCTGCAACACTTTAGGCACTTCAACACCGCCCTCCTTTTGATAATTCTCAAGAATGCAACAAATAGTCCTCTCAGTAGCTGTAAGTGTAGAATTTAACAGATGGCAATATTGTTTCTCCTCCGCGTCACTCTGCAAATGTCGAGAGACGATAAGAAAAGATTAATAATTTATGGCTGCAACACTTTAGGCACTTCAACACCGCCCTCCTTTTGATAATTCTCATTCCAATAATGTCAACAAATAGTCCTCGTAGTAGCTGGAAGTGTAAAATTTACAACAGATGGCAATATTGTTTTCTCCTCCGCGTCCTCTGCAAATGTCGAGAGACGATAAGAAAATCGATTAATAAATTGTATGGCTGCAAAAAAAAAACCAAAAACCCTTTAGGCACTTCACACCGCCCTCCTTTGATAATTCTCGAAGAATGCAACAAATATCCCTCTCAGTAGCGTATTTGTATAAAGAATTTAACAATGCAATATTGTTCTTCCTCCGCGTCACTCTTGCAAAAGTCGAGAGACGATAAGAAAAGATTAATAATTTATGGCTGCAACACTTTAGGCACTTCAACACCGCCCTCCTTTTGATAATTCTCAAGAATGCAACAAATAGTCCTCTCATAGCTGTAAGTGTAGAATTTAACAGATGGCAATATTGTTTCTCCTCCGCGACACCTGCAAATGTCCGAGAGACGATAAGAAAAGATTAATAATAATTGGGCTGCTACACTTTAGACACTTCACCACCGCCCGTCCTTATGATAATTCTCCAATAATGCAACAAATAGTCCACTTAGTAGCTGTAAGTGTAAATTTAACAATGGCAAATTGATTCTCCTCCGCGTCACTCTGCAAATGTCGAGAGACGATAAGAAAAGATTAATAATTTATGGCTGCAACACTTTAGGCACTTCAACACCGCCCTCCTTTTGATAATTCTCAAGAATGCAGCAAATAGTCCTCTCAGTAGCTGTAAGTGTAAGATTTAAACAGATCAATATTGTATCTCCTCCGCGTCACTCTGCAAATGTCCGAGAGACTATAAAAAAAGATTAATAATGTATTGCTGCAACCACTTTAGACACTTCAACACCGCCCTCCTTGATATTCTCAATAGTGCAACAAATATCCTCTTAGTAGCTGTATAGTGTAGAATTTTACAATGGCAATATTGTATCTCCTCCGCGTCACTCTGCAAATGTCGAAGAGACGATAAGTTAAAAGATTATATTTATGGCATCAACACTTTTAGGCACTTCAACACCGCCCTCCTTTTGATAATTCTCAAGAATGCAGCAAATAGTCCGTCCATCAGTAGCTGTAAGGTGAAGAATTTAACAGATTGGCAAGTATTGTTTTCTCCTCCGCGTCACTCTGCAAAATTCGAGAGACGATAAGAGAAAAAGATTAATAATTTATGCTGCAACACTTTAGACACTTCAACACCGCCCTCCTTTTGTTAATTCTCAATAATGCAACAAATAGTCATCTTAGTACGTAAGTATAGAGAATATAACAGATGGCATATTGTTTCTCCTCCGCGACACTCGCAAATGTCCGAGAGACATAAGAAAAGAATAATAATATTATTGGCACGCAACCAATTTAGGCACTTCAACACCGCCCTCCTTTGATAATTTCAATAATGCAAACCAAAAATTCCTCTTAGTAGCTGTAAGTGTAGAATTTAACAGATGCAATATTGTTTCCACCTCCCCGCGTCACTCGCAAATTCAGAGAGACGTTAAAAAGGAATTAAGTAATTTATGGCTGCAACACTTTAGTCACTTCAACACCGCGCTCCTTTTGATAAATCTCAAGAATGACAACGAAATAGTCCACCAGAAACTGTAAGTGTAGATTTTAACAGATGCAATATTGTTTCTCCACCGCGTCACTCTCGCAAATGTCGAGAGACATAAGAAAAGATAATAATTTATTGCTGCAACACTTCTTAGGCACTTCAAACACGTCCTCCTTTGATAATTCCTCAAGAATGACAACAATCCTCTCAAGTAGCTGTAATGTAGAATTTAACAATGGCAATATTTTTCTCTTCCGCAGTCACTCTGCAAATGTTACGAGAGACGATAAGAAAAGATTAATAATTTTATGGCTGCAACACTTTAGGCACTTCAACACCGCCCTCCTTTTGATAATTCTCAAGAATGCAGCAAATAGTCCTCTCAGTAAGTTAGAATTTAACAGTACTCCTCGTTGCTCTGCAAATTGCAAAAGTTACTAAATGTCAAAAAGATGATTGACAAAAACGATTACAATAACAAGTACACAAATATATATACCTTCTTTTGTCCGTATCTAATCTCAAGTTTTCTTGATTGGTAATCAGTACAATTTGAGCACGAGACAAGCTCTCTATAAGAGCGAGAAGCAGGAAACCAAGCTTCTAAATCATACTTTTTAGCTGCAGCAAGATTCAGCAAGATAAAACTCCTCTGAGTTTTCAATCATTTCCTTATGCATATCCCATGAATCCTCGCCATTTGGGCTCGTTACACAAAAGTGTTTTATTTTTTCAAACTGGTGAACACGAAAAATACCTCTGTCACAACCGTGTTTACCAGCTTCTTTACGGAAACATGAAGAGAATGCAACATATTTTAACGGTAATTGTGACTGTTTAATCCACTCATCCATACGATAAGCGCACAAAGGTTGTTCAGCTCTAGCTATTAAATACTTATCATTTCCTTCACCTGTTACTTTGTAAAGAGCTTCGTCAGCTAATTGTGCACATTTCTCCATGATATCTTTTTCCATGAAGAAGGGAGTTTGTAACAATGTGTAGCCTTTTTCTATCAAGAAGTTTAGACCGAATTGTATAAGAGCTTGATTGAGTAAAACACCGGCTCCTTTTAGATAATATCCTCTTCCACCAGCAACAACAGGGTCTTTCTTTAAATCAGCGATTCCAAGCCGTTCAACAACTTTTACATGGTCATCTAGATTTGCGTCCATCCTTTTCTCTCCCCAGCTTCGAAGAATCTCGTTATCATCTGCCTGAATTTATACCAAAACAAAGTTGTTTACATATAAAAAACCTACTAGATGGCTAACACATAAAGACTGTACTTATCGTTATATTAGAACACAGTCACGATAAAATGTTCTCTTTTATAAGAAATCCCAATTCCCAAACAACCCCATAAGAACAAAATATTCGCTACATGAAAACACGTCAAACTGGATCATCTCTTTCACCGTTAGAATGCCACACTTATCCCGAAAAACCCCAAATACTTGAGAGGTGTTTGCGATTGCTTATTTTAAAATGTTTATCCTCTTAACACGTAAGGCTATATAAAAAAATTCATTCAAACACTATAATCTGTTTAAGCTTCAGCATTAAGCAATATGGGGCCATTTGGGATGGCTTATTCTTCTGCTAACTGTATATGCTAATAAACTGTTTCTGATTTCAAAGTGCTTATGTGAGGTGAAATTAAGTTAAACTTCTTACTATCACGTATAACCTAAAACCTTTTTTAAAGGGATTTGATAGATTTTTTTCACATATTATTTTTTTTCGAGCATTGCTGCATTTTTTACAAATTAACCGAATCCAAGCACTATATTCTAAGTACTATAATTTCAAGCAGCTCTATGCCTCAATATTTGAAAACTTGAAATTTTCTCTTTTGTTCATATATACACAAACCTAAACAACATTATCGCACTCTCTAACTCTCCAAACTATACAAATCAAAAGCCATTTTAAGTGCTTATCTAAAGCAAACAAAGTAAAACTATTTGATATTGCACGCATGCAATACTATAAGTACTTAATTTCTTATAAGCAGGAGCCCTAGCTAGCCGGTCGTAAATGAGCAATCTCAAAAACCCTAGGAACATATTCGAAAACATGCAATAAATAAAAGAAACACACCTCAGATTTGCTAAAAGGGACAGAATGATGAAGATTGGTTTCCCCATCTTCTTTTGTTTCTCACACAAGTTTTTCCAAATCTCTTTAACCTCAGCTTCTTTATCTGCTATTGAGCGCTTAATTTCCTTAGAATTTTTAATCAAACACGTTGCATCGTCACCTGTAAGTTTACCAACTTTTTTAGTAATCGTGTTCTTTTCTTTCCGTAATTGTTCTAGATCAAACAGACAGGTATTCCTTTCATCGTAAAGCTTGATGATACGTCTTACTTAAAGCTCAGGTTCTTCGCATACGCGGACGTTCAGATTCTGCGGATTGATATACTCTATTGGTCCTCGCTTAAATAATTTAATTTCTAGCCATTATGTTACGATTGTATTGAAGAAGAGCTAGTGAGTCGAAAACAGGGAGAAAGAGATCGACAGTATTAATGGTACAAACGAAAAAACAATATTATGGGTTCTATTTATAAGCTAGAAACGTGTGTTGCAAGTAATTCCCAAAAATACCATATACGACATTACTATATGTAAACCTTTACGGAATGTACGGCCCAACATTGTTAATACTACTTCGTTCAGCCTTGTTTACACTGTTGGTTACTCCGTTAATATTATCCATCGGGTTTTCGGGTTTCCCCGCGGGTATCGGGTATCCCCAATTGAATATTCTATGGACAAAATATCAGATATGAAGATTAAGTCACACTAAAATCCACCGATAAAATAAAGTAAAACGCCATAATATATTCAAAAAAATTTAAAAGTTAAAGTAAACAAATACAGTATCAAATAATTTAACGCTTTCGAATAATTCATGCACAACATCCAAATGTGTTAAATAATAAAGATACTATATACAATGGAATAAATTATATATAATATATATGGAATTGCGTTCATGTGGTAAACACTTTAAAGTGTAAAACAATAGGCACCAATAAGAGCGTGACAAGTGTCATTTTTATTTAAAAGATAATACAAATTAAGCTTAATTTAAATGGAGGGTAATCTAGTAATTTTATTTTTTTTTACACAATTATTAGCTTCTCCATTTATTATTCATACGTTTACATCTACCACAGATTAATACCTCATATAACTCTTATTTATTGTTGAGGCTATTCGATACTATAATGTGCCATATTATATAAAAAAAACAAATAAATAAATGAATTGCGTCACGATTAATGGGCTATCTACTATAAATAGAAAAAACAAATAAAAAAACGGAAATGTGTCACTAATAATATTGTCATCTTTACTATATAAAAATTATTAAAAAAGAATGTTGTCAATATATATAAAAAAATATTTTATAAAAAAATGTGTCACTAATATATAGAAAATATATATAAAAAATATGTCACTAATAATGTGTCACTAATATAAAAAACAAATAAAATAAAATAAATGTGTCACTAATAATGTGTCACTTATATAAAGTCAAAGTTAGTCAATGTGTATTTTTGACCAATTCATGCGATGAAATTCTGCATTTAATAGTCAATGTGTATTTTTTTACTACATTTAATATGTGACGTTTAGAAAAGGTATTGTGTTTAACTTATTTACAAAATTATCATTATAAGCTTTTTATTTAGTTATAATTAATTATGATTTATGATGGTTGATATAATGGCTCACAACTGTATCTATTATAATCTACTTTAAAGTGTTCACCATAATAACGTCACCCATATATATTTAAATCTAATAATTTGTTAATAGCCAATTATGGGCTAAAAATTTCAGGGTTAAATGGGTTATGAGTTATCGGGAAAGGGTATTACTAAAATACGTCACCGAGCTCCAGTACCTGGCTAAATTTTTTTATTTTTATAATCCAAACCCACACTCCAAACCCGCCAACACGACCCGAACTGCCCAATCGTTCGTGCTTTCAGTTTTTCCCCTTCGGTTTCGGATGCTCTTTTTGTCATCCTTAGTATTTTGAGATGTTGTGTTGAAATGATGTAACAGTGATGTGGCACTGGTGGGGCCAAATGGCATGGCTTTTGGTTGTCATGACACCTTACACTATGTTTATTCACAATCTCCCTCAACCAAATCTCTCATTAAAATATTATTTTCTTACTTCTCCACCTATACAATCTATATATACAATCAATCTCAACTTTTATACCATTTATCAACAACCCAACATAACATATAATATTATCTTTTTTATATTTAATTTAATTACTTAAACCCAAAGCTTAAATGAGATGCGTACTTTTAACTTAAATGAGTAGCTTAAATGAACAGTATGAATTTTTGGTTTTTCTTTACCTGTATTTTGTTTACTTCAGTTATTGGAACAAAGCTTTTCTTTACACATCTATTTAATTTTGATATAATACGATCTCTTGCGAAGCCATATCTATTTAAACTTGTAATTAATACAAATCTTAAAAAGAAACAAAAGGAACATAAGGTCACTCACTATGGTGGTTTATAAAAAAATTTATAAAATTATGAAGAGGTCTAAAAACTTGTAAACCACAGTGAACATGCATTTTAAGCTTATGTGGCATGAAGAGGTCTAAGATATTAGACCTTTTCATAATTTAATGCATTTGAATTATGTGAGATGTTTATAAAACTTGAAAAGGTTTATACATTATGAAGATATGTTTATAAAACAAAAAGGTTTACAAATTAATGTTAAAACACAATTATAAAACTTTATAAAAGTTTACCGTAGTTGATGCTCCAATAAACAAAAAGGAGCATTGGGAACCAAAATTCCGATAGTGAAAAGCAAATTCCATTTCCCAACATTATAGATACCACTTTTCTTAATTTCTTTCATATATATTCATGTTTATCTCCTTCTTCTCGACCAATTTAACTTTTTTCGTAAAAAAATTTCAGTCAACAATTTATCAAAGCAACGATGGGTATTTTTTTCTTTCTTTCAGAGTGATCAAGTGTTAGTCAAACCAACGTGACACTGTAAAGTTGGCTCAAAGCGTTGGAGGTCACATACCAATCGGTGTCGTTTCTTTCTCTACTCTTTTTTTGTAATTCTTTTAATATAAATATTGAAGTATTTTCTTGTCTTATATACTCGGATCGGTCGGATCAGTTCACCGATAAACATGGTCTTAGAGTGCTGGGAACAACAGTGGAGCCGTTGGAAAAAATAGCCAAAAAGTGGTGCCACGTCAGCAAAAACCTCAACGGCACCAGAAACCCAACGGCACCACATTTTCTGCGGTATCCGTTGGCACCAGAAATCTGGTGCCGTTGGCAAAAAAAAAATATTTTTTAATTTTTCATTAAAAATAAAAATACATAATATAACCAAAATTAAATTCAGTATAATAAAAAACATTGCATTAAATAAATAAAAACCATTACATATAAATTAAAAAAATACGAAAAAAAGACATTAAAATTAAAACATAAAGTTAACGATCCGCGTCGACTAGTTTGGTGGTGGATATAACGCGCGGACTCGGTCTTTTTGGGCGTTGATGATAGCCGCTCGATCGCGATCCATCCGGTGAGTCTATTTGTGCACTCTTATATCATCGGACTATATCCTTGAGAATGGTATAACCTTATTCTCTCGTTCGTCTCTCGCTCGATAACCTTTATTTTTGCTTTGCGGTCTAACTCGTATTGTTCTTTCATCATTTCTTGATACATCAACGAGTTAGAACCGGAACTAGCGGTCGAGTTTGAGGAACACTGACTCTTAGAAATTCGTTGTAACCCGGGTGACCGAGGCAACACATCTTCTCCAAAATTCTTCGGTTCCTCGTCCATAACCCGAAGACGATGTCTTCTTGCCAATGTCGATTCGGGATTTTTCCACTTGTGCTTGTCTTTCAAAAAAATCCAAGCGCTCTTGTGCTTAAAATCCACACCCGTGTGTGTTTTAAACGATATTTCCACCATCGTCATCCGATCATCATCGTTCTCCCCACTATGAACAAGTGTTTCCCCCACTAATTGATTAAACTTTTGAACATTTGCATTCATTGGAGTCCACTTTCCCGTCAACATGTTTTCGTTACGCTCCATGTAGCCGCGTCTCGTGGCTTCGGCATTGTACACAACCAGAATTTTATACCAAAACGTTTCATTTTTTTTATCACAACCGGTTTTTAGATCCTCGGAAATTTGAATAAAACTTTCCGCCAAAATCAACTCCTCGTCTTGGCTCCACAAATTTCGAGCTCGTTTCGTTTCGACTTGTGTTTTCTTTTCTTTGTTTTTTTTTACTTCGACTTCAAACGGGTGCCGCGTGTTTTTTTGGACGTCGGGGTCGGGACGACCGGCTCGTCTTCATTTTCGTCTTCGGTTTCATCAACTAGGTGGAAGGATTGTTGGTCGGATTGTGGTTGGGAAGCGGTGGCTTGGTTTGGTTGTTGTTGTTGTTGAGAAAATTGGTTAAATTGTTGTTGCATTTTTCATTGATTAAATAGCAAAAGTTCTTCGGGGTTAACAAATAGGGTTTGGAAATTAGGATAGTAAGGCATCTGGCTGTATGGAGGCTGAAAGCAGGAGCCCAGATTGTTGGTCGGATTCGAAGACGAGCCCGGAATTTGGTTGGTTGGGTCGTTTAGCGTACCCGTCACCCATTGATTTGGATTCATTTTTTTTTGAGAGAAAAAGATAAGAGAAGTAGAAAAGTTTATGTTATAAAATATATTGGAAGTGTGTGTGAAGTATGAAATAATAAGGAGGTATTTATAGGATTTTTAAGGGGTAAAAATGAGATTTTTGGGGGTATAATTTTCAAAAAAAAAAAACGTTCATCCAACGGCTAGTTTAAAAAAAATATATGCCAACGGCGTGGCTGGTAGCAACGGCATGAGCCCAGAACGGCGCCATGGGACGGTGCACCGTTGTCTTTTCTGGCGCAATTAAGCGGCGCCAAGCAATGACACAACCGTTCTTCTTTCTCTAAGTTTTAAGTATTAAAGTAACTTTTTTTCCTTTTTGCAAGGGTTTTAAAGTTTTTTCAACTTTCAAAGGACGCTATTAACTCTTTTTTTTTTCTTTTTTTTTTACTAAAATGTGATGTATCATTATAAATGAGCATTTACATGATAGTTTTGCTAAAATTATGATCGGTAAACTTGTTTAAAAAATCAAGAAATTTGCATTGCACAAAACATTAATCTCGATATATTTAATTAAAATAGAAACTAAATCTAACTTTAATTTGGGTTAATGTAAATTTGTAATATTAATGTATACTTTGTAATATTTTTGCGAGATTTATCGTTGGTTGAATTGCTTAGTACTCACATATGCTATGCATTTTGTTGAAAATAAGAGTTTATAGTTTATACAAGCTTAGCTTGGATCATAATGTGGTTCACTTATGCTACATCTTTTGCAAGTAATGTTCCTAATCAAAGCAACTTTTCAAATAGAAATAGAACTCAAAACAATGCTTTTAATAGGGGAAGACCAACAAGAAATCCAAGTTTACTTTGCACAAATTGTGGTTTTATACTTTTACTGGTCATAGAGTTGAAAGATGCTACAAAATTGTTGGTTTTCCACCTAATTTTCAAAGTAAAAGGAAAGAGTTTGCATCTAATAATCATGCTTCTACAAGTGATAATACTTCTGACCATATTAACAAGGCCTCAAATGTTTCTAATGATAGGCTAAAATTTTAAAAATAATTTTCAGCCAAGGCGTAGCCCTGTTACTCAGCTACGCCGTAGCTAATGCCTACAACAAGAGATTTCACTTAAGTGTGAGTCGAGTCAGTGTCATTCTCCTTTTCATTTGTTGTAGTATCCTGCAAAAATAAGTAAAGAACACACAAAACAGGACTATATGCATAAATAAAATAAACTAGGAAGGATAAAAGTCGGGTTGTCTCTCGAGAAGCACTTTTATTTTATTAACGAGTCTCTATGTTAGACTCAAGCCGGGTCTAAGTTTCTCTTTGGACACTTTCAGCGGTGCCCATTTCCTTCATCAATTCAGCTCTCACCGTAGCTATGTTAGAACTAGTTCTAGGCATTTCCTCAATTTCTAGAACCCTAACTTTCGTGTAACTTTCTCCTGGCCTAATCATGCACATAGTCACCCCCAACTTTTAAATTATAATCGGTGGTGGCTTCTTATAAGTCATGCCGAGCAATTACACCTTATTTCTTGATAAGCCTCGTTTTTATATCTATGAAGTCATCGTGTGATTCTAATTCCAAGTAGTCAACAATACCATCCAAATCGTCTTCGTCAGTGACCGTGCCAGTGAACCAATCATCGTCTAACCGATCCTCGACAACATCCAGTATCAGCTCCATCATTTCGTTCCCAAAATTTTCAAGATCCTCGCTAGCTTCCTCTTCATCGTAAGGATTTTATTCATGAGTGAGGTCTAAGATTGGTTCATCAGTATCATTATCGGAGTCATTATTAAGTTCTTGTCTCCAATATTCTCTCAGGATTCTTTCCTCATTCATTTTGCGTACCTTACCATGGCTTACTCTTACCTGGTTCGTAGCAATCTTATATACGTAATAATAAAATATATAATATGAAGGAAAATTACCAAATTACCCTTGAGGACAAAGGTAAAAAGGAAAATCTTTACAAATATATATAATATAATACGTAAATTAACCGGGAAGTATGATTCCCGGGTCGTTATTCCCCAACGATTTGTGAAATTGAAACCACGTTTGTTGTTCGGACAATGATTTGAATTGGAAACAAAGATTGATTTGATTATCTACTTCTACAAGTTAAAATAAGCAAATGATAACAATTAAGCACGAAAACAAATAACGGGAAAAAAACGCAAAACGGGAACCCTAAATGGCAATTAAAAACCCTAAATTTCCAAATTTAAACCTAAAATGAATTTTTCTTTTTAAATAGACTCTAATTGACTAAAAAGAAAGTTTAAAGAAAACTAGAACAAAAACGGAGTTGAAATGAGCTTAAAAACACGAAAAATGTAAATGGGAACGAATCTCATTCTTTAAAAATTGAGATTTTGCAATTTTAACCCTACGAAAGCAAAACTAATTTTCCTAGAAACTTTATGAAAAAAGAAAATTTTCTAAAAAATATTTATATTTTTTTGATTATTTTTCTATTTTTTATGATTTTTAAAAGTTTTTAACAAAAATAAATGTTTAAAAATACTAAACTAATTATAAAAATTCTAAAAAATACAGAAAATAGCTTGAACTAATTAAAACCCAAGAAAAATAAGCTTGATTACACAGCTTATCGAATAAGTTGTGTAATAAGCTAAAACAGCTTATAAAGCTAAAAAGGGAAAACGTGTATAAAAATTAAATGTTATGAAGGTTTAACGAAAAAGACCCGAGGGCGCGTTGGTAGTGGAGTGTGTGTTGTGTTGTTATAAAAGGGTATAGGGTGTTGAGGTCGGGGGTTCGAGTCTTGCTCACCCCTGATTTCCACCTTCCCCTTTTTTTTGGAAAACTTATAAAAGCAAAGTTTTAGAAAAGCTGAAAATAAGCATTTTTAATCAAAGAAACTTTTTATGAAAAGCCCTGAATAAGCTAGAAAATAGTTGAAAAGACAGAAAAATGTAAAACTTCTTTTTTTAGCTTTTATATAGAACTTAAGAACTTGAAATCATGAAATAAGCTAACCTAAAACTTAATAAGCTACTCTTACATTAATCCTAACTTAATAAGCTAACCTAACTCAAAAACAAGCATAGAATAAAAAACAATAAGCTGAAAATCACAATAAGTTCTTATGAAAACTTTAAAACCAAACAGTCCCTAAGGGCAGACCTTGAGCTTAAAATTAAGCTTATAAGTGGATCCTTAGGCCAAGAAGCTTTTTACCTACTTAAAGCATAGCTATTAAGCTACTTAGAATTGCAAACCAAATTCATTTTGAAAAACAGATAAGCAAAGAAAAAGCACTATGAAAGAGCTACAGGCTACTGTTTTTGGTGTTTTTGGATTTTTAATGAAAA
>BQNB010059639.1:0-37244 GCA_026074375.1 Tanacetum coccineum | reverse complement strand
TGAAGACATTACCCTGGTTAATGATCAAGATGATGCTGATATGTTTGGTGTTAATGACTTAGATGGTGATGAGGTGATTGTTGATAATTTAGATGTTGTTAGAATTGCTAAAGAAATAGTTAATGTTGCTGCTACAACTACAACTACAACAACTGCTACAATAAATGATGTTAGAATTACTTTGGCTTAAGCACTGGCAGAGTTGAAGAGTGCAAAACCCAAGGCTGTTAAGATTATGATACAAGAACTAGAGCAGGGTACAACTACAACAACACTTACAACAATAATATTTGTACCAAAACCTCCACAGGACAAAGGCAAAAGGATTATGATTGAAGAGCCTGTGGTGGAACAAGTGAAGCCTATGAAGAGGCTTGAGCAGATAAGACTTGATGAAGAACTTGCCTTCAAGCTACAAGCTAAAGAAGAAGAAGAAAGACTTGCTAGAGAAAAAGCTCAATAAATTAAAGAATCCAACATAGCTTGGGATGATGTTCAAGCTAAAATTGAAGCTGATTTTTAGTTGGCTCAAAGACTGTTGGGATTTAAACCTATCACACTTAGTACTGCCAAGAGAAGAGCTTATACTGCTAGAGTTGAAGATAGTACTGCTAGAAGAAAGTTATTACTGCCAGTACTAACTTAACACTGCTAAAGATAGGAGAAAATAGTCTAAGTCATTAGTACTGTTAGTTTAATAGTTAGTGCTGCCAGTACAAAGTGTTAGTACTGTCAGTTTATTAGTACTGTTAATATATATAGTTAGTACTGCTAAAGTGATATGCATGAGATATATTAGGAATAGATATGCATTGATCACTTAACGCGTTTTGTATGCCTATTAGGGTTTCCTTGGTGTATAAACAGAACCCTTTGGCATAGATATAGAAATATAAGTTTTATATAGTTTTCATAGCAGTCATAGTTCATAGCTTCAAGGTTATTTTGTAACCCTATCACTATTCAGAGTGATCGTTTTATATTGAGGCTGAAAGTTTAGTAAAAGTTTGTTTACTGTTTTATTGTTCTTCTTAGTATTGCAAACTAGTTTCCGCATAGTTTGTGATATTCTCAATCTTAGTTTCTACTATAGTTGTTTTGGATCTATCCAACACAGCTAAGCTTTAACAAGCTAAGTAAGATCTGTTCAAAAGGGATCAACAAGTGGTATCAGAGCTTGTTGAGAAACTTTGAATAAGAAGAACTCTAACTCTACTCAAGATCTGTTAGTCAAAGAAAAGATGGAGTCACAATCAGAAACTACCCAAACAGTGTCTGCACTAAAACTTCCAGTTCTCAAAACTAGGGAGTATGACCTATGGAGCATGAGGATGGAACAATACCTTACTTTCACTAATCATGCCCTTTGAGAGGTAATAATAAATGGTGATTCAGTTTCACCAGTTGAATCAGCTAGTACTGGTACTGAAGGTCCTATTCCTCCTAAAACTGCTAAACAAAAGCTAGCAAGGAAAAATGAACAAAAAGCAAAAAGCACTCTTATGCTAGCCATTCCTGATGAGCACCTACTGAAGTTTCATGCCTGCAAGGATGCAAAGTCCCTATAGGAAGCTATCAAGAATAGGTTTAGAGGTAACAAGGAATCAAAGAAAATGTAGAAGACCATTCTCAAGCAGAATTATGAAAACTTTGATGCATCAAGTCAAGAAGGACTGGATAAAACCTATGATAGGTTTCAAAAACTCATTAGTCAACTTGAAATCCATGGTGAAGTTATCTCTCAGGAGGATGCAAATCTAAAGTTTTTGAGAAGTTTACCATCAGCTTGGAACAATATTGCTTTAATCATGAGAAACAAATCTGATCTAGACACATTGAGCATGGATGATTTGTATAATAATCTAAAGGTGTATGAATCTAAGATCAAAGGCAAATTAAGTTCAAGCTCAAATTCTCAATGTGGCTTTTGTTTCACCAGATAACTCTAGCAGCACTAATGAAACAGTTAATACTGCTCATAGTGTTTCTACTGCTAGTTCTAAGGATCAAGCTTCTACTGCATCATATGCTGTAGATCCCAGACTTAATAGATCTTTCTAACCTGTTAAGGGTGGTAGCCAATCTGGATAGATCCAAACTAACTACAAGAGAAACAATGACTATGAACAATATAAGTTATGCGAAAACTAACTTATACTGCTAAGAAGAACAATGAATAAAACAGAACTTTGATTACTATTAATCTGCTAGCTTACAGATTACTAACTATGAATACTTGTGAAACTTGTATATGAAACTTATATATCTAACTAATGTCGTAGGGTTCCTTTTATACACCAAGGAAAACCCTAGTGGGCTTACAAAACATGTGAAGAGATAATGCATATCTATTCCTATAATAACTCATGCATATCTCCTAACAGTACTAACTATTATATGCTAGCAGTACTAACTTACTACTAACAGCACTAACTATACTGGCAGTACTAACAATGTACTGGCAGTACTAACTATTTATAACTAACAGTACTAACTACTTAGTCTATTTTCTTGAATCTTTAGCATTCTTCACCAGCAGCACTAAGTAGAACTGGCAGTAGTAACTTGTATAAGTAGCAGCACTAAGTTGTAGAAACTTCTGAAACCCAACAATCCTCCCCTAAACATGATGTTCACTTGTTAACCTTCATGTTTCTTCAGTTTGAGCTTCTTGAACACTAGGAGGATGTATCCAAACACACTGCTACTCTTTAATCTGCTTTTTGATAAACTTGAACTCTTTTGTTACTTTGTAAACTTGAAATTCTTTAGCTTCTAGTCTTTGGCACCATCACAGCATCTCAGCAACTCAGCAACACAGCTACACCAACTAAGTTAGCTTTGTAGTTTTTGGCAAACTACCAGCCATAAATGGATTTGATATTTCTTTACCAGTAGCCGTTTGCTCTGGAATAGCCAATGCTTTATTGTAATAACATGGTGCATTGATAACTATATAGTTTTGAGTAAACTATCAACTATCAACGGATTTGAGATGTCTTTACCAAGAGCCATTTGGTTTGGACTAGCCAACTCTTTACTATGAAGCATGGTGAGTTGATTACCATATAGTTTTTGGCAAACTGTCAGCCATTAACAGATTTGAGAAGTCTTTACCAGAAGCCGTTTGCTCTGGACTAGCCAGTTCTTATTGTCTGTTAGACATGGTGAACTAATAACCATTTGTTGTGTGGTCATAAAACCAACACTTAAAGATCCTTCTCATTCCCATCATGGCTTCCAGATTTATCAATTTGCTTTTGAATGAATCTAAGTAAATCAAAAAACCTTCACTTTCAAATTTAGCTATCAATCTCAAAGCCAACATCCTTTCAAGAGTTTCCCTTGTAAGTGGATACCTTCTTTCTGCTAACATGTAAATCTCAATTCCATCTTCTAGCACCAAGATATGAACTCCATAGTTATCATATAAATTCTAAATCTTAAGAATCCATTCCTCTTGGTTCTTCCAAAGATCATCTTCTGCATTTGCCTCAAACATAGTCCTTAAACTACCCTAAAGAATTAGATCAATTCCTTTTAGAGTTGATGTTTCAAATCTCTTCATGGCTAGACTATGTAACTCAATGAAGTCCAATCTATCAAACCTTGAAACCATTTCTGTGAAAGTCTTGATATATCTTGAACTTCCACCAGCTCTAAAAACTCTGTAATAATCATGAGGTTTTCCTTATCTATTAGTATGATAAAATTTAGACTCCTAGTCAACAATTAGATACCTCTTGTCTAGAATATCATAATCAATTTCTCCTTCTTCATTAGGAACTATCATCAGAAAAGCTTTTAGTTGCTATTCCTCTTCAAGATCAGAGTCTGTCTTTTGCCTTTTAGACTTCTTTGTAGCTTTCATCTTAATTCTTCTGCCTGGCCTTTTTCTGGTACTTTCTGTATTTCCTTCTTGCTTGACTTCAACTATAGTATTGTCAGGTTCTTCAAGAACCTCCTCCTCATCTACACCAGATGCTTTCTTATTCATCTTCTTAATCATTCTTTCATCCTTCTCAGACCCAATAGGCACAAAGTCTGCAGCTCTTTCTTGTTCCTTGATGTACAGGGCCTAAATCTCTTCAAGAGTCTTTTTGTTCAGCTGAGCATGTTTATATCTACCTATATGCTTAAGGTAGGTCATCATTAGGCTTCTCAGTTGAGTTCTTGTTGGAGGTTTGTTCCTGATAGCTGCTGATCTCTCTGCTGCAAGCTGTTTCTTCCTATTTTCAAAATATTCAGCTAACAACCTTGATCTTTCTTTAACTGTATACATCTCTCTTTCTTCCATTTGTAGTCTAGCAGCTAACTCTTCACTAGCATCCATCTTAGCTTGAACTTCATCATACAAATTTGGAATGTAGTCCACAGATGCTTGTTCTTGTCTATGTCTTTCCTTCTTTTCCTCTTCCAATTCTGCTAGTTCCTCTTCATATACTAGTCTTGCTACTTCAGCATCTTTAGCAATCTGAGCAGCATCCAAATCACTTCTCTTAACTTTCTTTACTTGTGATTCTTTCAAAACCCCTTTACCTTTATATTTAGGGTCTATTGATGGAAGTGGCTTCAATGTTAAGATAGATCTTTCAGGCCTATCAGATTCTTTAACTTCTTTAATAGCCACTCCTTTTAGCTTTGTCTTGTCACTCAGCATTACCAGAGCATCAGCAAGAAATGTATCTTCATCTTCAAACACACTTGTTATAGTAGGAGGAGTCATTGGAGTAGTAGTATTAACTTCTGGTACAGCGGTACTAACTCCTGTATTACCAGCAGCACTAACTGGTTCTTCATTGCTTCCTCCTTTTTCTAAGACTTCTGTATCATGTGTCACATTTAACTCCTCAGTCTCTTTACTTAGCCTCCCCTCATTCACTGGTTCCTCTGTGTCCATATAGTCCATACCATGATCATCATCAAGATCATCAAATGTATTGTCATCCAAAGTTGGTCCAGGTTTGTTATTTTTCCTCCCCTGTTTGGATACATACTCCTTCCTTCCAAACTTTCTCTTCATAGATAACCTAGACACACTCCTTAACCATGCCCTATGGTGTGAGATTACTGGGTAACTCTTATTTTTCAGCTTCTTGATTCTTTTTTTTTTTGGGTAAAAGGGACTCACCCCGGTAAAATATAGCTTCTTGATTCTTGTCTTTAATTTAATAATGTCTGCAGCCTGAGCATCCTTGGAGGCTTCTAAAGTAAGAACCCTATTTGACAAGTTAGTGCAAAGAACATATATCTCCTCTAGGGTCATGCCACCCTTAGCTTTGTCAGATGGGGGACCACTTGAAAGATTACTATCATGGGATGGCTAAACCTGATCCCCTTCACTTCTATTAGTGCCCTCTAAAGATTCCTTAGAGTCTTAGGTAGTGTCATGGCTAGATGATGAGTCAGTCACAGAGGGTTGGTCTCCTGTACTAGGTTGAGTAGGAGAGGGTGTTGGTTGGGGTTCAGTGGGTTGTTCTGAAGCTTCACCCTTAGGTGCTTGGTGTGGCACCAACATAGAATCAGAGAGTGGAGTGACTTTTCTTGAAAACTTTACACCTTTCTTGGACATGTTTGAGAAAACCTTCAGAGTATGAGCTGGTGTAATATAAACATCATTAAAAGGTTAACCAAGCTCAATATGATTATTCAAGAACACCATTAAAAATCTTAGATACATAAGAAATTTCTTTTTAGGATTATCCAAGTTCCTCAACATACCATTAAAAATAAGTTTAGAAAAGTTAAACTTTTGATTTGTTGCCAAACATATAACAGCTGAAGCAATATTTGTTGAAAACTCATTCCAGCTTGTAGATTTTGAACTTAGGCAATGAAGGATGGTATGTATCAGATACTTCCATTGAGGAGAAAAGAGGGCTTTTTGAAAAGTTAGTTTGTTAAGTTCACCCTCATATCCCATCAATGCAAGGTTTTGAAAAATAGCTTCATTTGTTAGGCAAGCAGTACCAACAACATCATTAAGGAGAAGAGAACTTCTTATGGATGCTTCTGTTACTACTACTGCCTTGCTATCAACAGTAGCATGAATTTGCTTCTCATCATTGACTGTTTGGGAACTAGCAGTGTTCCAAAACTGTTCAATATAAGAAATATAGATAGTAGGACTTACAGTGAGAGCATGATGTATCGAACTTGATGTAAGAAAGTCCACTATCTCATGAAATTCTGAATTTCCTCCTACTAGAATTTGACTCACAAGAGTCAAAATTACTGGTTTGAGTATCAGATTACTGTTTTAGATGTTTTGGATCCTTTTGTGAACATTTATAATCTACTTCTCTATAAATCCTGGATTGCATGTAATTTCATGTCATTGGCTAGGTGGGAACTGCATGAATGATTCAACCTTTGGCAAGTCTATATGCAAGGACTATCTTCTATATCACTTGACCTACTGTCAAATACACTTTGAAATCTACTTTATTTTCATAACATAAGACACCTCATGTATTTGATTTCCATGCCCAAGCCTAAATTTGTCCTTAGCACTCATCTGACCATTTAGCAGTTTACTAAGATCTTTGAAAATTCTCAAGTTTGGTTTTTAATTCTTCTTTTTCTTTTACAGCTTCTGCTAATAGTTTCTTATGATATGTGGTGCATAGTTTTATCATCTTTATCAATTTTCACATATCTAATTTTTTCTTCATAAGGCTTATTGATTTTTATGATGACAACTAATTAGCTTCTACCTTGCTAAGGCTATAGTGTATAGCTTTTATTTCTTTACTAGCATCACAAGATTGTTCTCTCTGTTATCAATTATAATTATTTTAAGTTTAGCATAGATTCACACATTCTTTTTGAACAAGATTTTACCTCAGTGTCTGAATTGCTGTAAGCCATCAAAGCAAAATTCTCTTGCTCATCCTCTGCATGACCAGTCCAGTCAACACCTTCCCTATCAAGAGTTACCAAAGCTTTAGGTTCCTCATATTTTCCAGGTCTCCTCCCATTGTCTTTTGCTTTATATCCAGTGTTCCCTGCATCTCTCATTCTGTTTTCTGATTTCCTTTTGTTCTGCATTCTCTAGCCTAAGACGGTGGCCTTTTTGGTGAGCAATTAAAGCACTCAAACTTTGGTTTGTTAAAGCCAATGGTTCCTTGGCATCAAAACTGCAGCTTTTACTGTCTTCTTATTAAACTTTTCAATATTATTGAAATCATGGTTCTTTCCATTGTCAGAGTCCATTTCTTTTAAAATCAAATCATCAAGCTGCTCCTGATCATCATGATCCAATTGTGGACCAACTAGTGATTAGCAAAGAAAGAGTACATGTGTTCATCAGTGTTATGATGAAGTGTTTTTCCCTTTGTTAGTATTCGTGATAATTATACTTCATATTATATATAATTTACAAGGCAACACTCAACAATTACCTTTTGTCCCAACGAGGCTGCAATTGAAGGTAATCCTGGTTTGATGAGAAATTGAATGATGGAATATCGAGTCGCGAATGATGAATGGAGTTTGAATATGACAAGGATGAGGTTATGATTTGGAACTAACACTGATAAGCAAATGTATATAAAAATAAACAAAGAACATAAGCTAGAACAAGAATAAAAGCTAGAATTGGGAAAAATACTAAAAACTTTTACACTAAAACACAAGTAAGCTCAAATAAACTTAAGACAAATCAAATAAGCTAAGCTAACTCTAAATAAGCAAATTCAAAAAGCAATTAAGCTAAACTAAGCAAGGAAACTCAGCAGTACTAACAACAGTACTAATAGTTTTAACTAACAGTACTAACTTTGAGTTAGTACTGCTAGCTTTAAAAGTTAGTACCGCTAGCTTTAACAAAACACAATGAAACGAGAAATAAGCAAATAAAACAAAACAGATGTTTACCTAACCCTAATAAGCACTTCAGGAGTAAGAATAAGCAACTAGAATAAACCAGAATGGCAAATGAGCTAAAAAAGCTACAATCCCGTTTTTAGTCCAAGTCCTCAAAAAGTGCTGATTTTAAAAAGTCGTTTTTAGCCAAAACGCAAAACACGAAAGTTGTTCACAACATGTTTTTAAGCAACTTTAATAAAGACACCTTGCTAAAATAAGCACTTTATAAGCTCCAAAAAGCCAAATAAGCTGCTGATTGCAGAAAGTTGCTCAAACTTTTGGTTTTTGGTATTTTGGACACTACAAACTCAAAATAAGCTCAAATTCGAAAAGGAGAGATGTTTTGGAAAGCTTATATGTTGCTTAATCTGATTCCAAAAAGCTTTTTCAACCAAACACAACTTAACTTAACTCAATTTGCATCAAAAAGTAGTAAACTCTAAAATTTTCCTAAATAAGCCAAAATAAAAATAAGCTAAAATCACCAATAAGCCAAACTGAAAAGTGGGCTTTTGGAAATAAGCTCACTAATGAGTCCTTATTAAGCCCACCTATTCACTTTTTTAAATAAGCCACTGAAATAAGCACAATAAGCACAAATGGCTACACTACTATTTTTTGGATTTTAATGAAAATAAGCACTTTTAGACCTAAAATAAGCTACTGAAATAAGCTCAAAACTTTAAACAAACCTCAAACAGATTTAGTTCACCCTCCAATGAGCTTATGTTCAAAAAATCATAACCTAAAACCTAATCTAACTATCCTAAAAGTGAGATCAAAAATTGGTGAACTACCGGTACTAACCTGGAGTTAGTACCGCTAGCTTTAAAAGTTAGTACCGCTAGTTAAAAGTTAGTACCGCTAGTTCTAAAAACCTCTTAAAGTTTTCAAAAGTCATTTTATTCAAGCTGATTTGATCCTAATTGTTAAAAACAGATTATCAAATGACAACATAAGGTACTTATGAACAGATTTCAATCAGTGATAAGCACTTAAATAAGCTAAATTAATCTAACAGTATTAACTTAAAACTAACAGTTTTATTAAATGAACTAACAGTACTAACTAAGAAAGTTGCACAAATCACTTTTAAACTAACAATTAAGTAAGATAAGCACTAAACATTCTGATAAAACACAAATAAGTAAACATAAGTAACAAATAGGCACTAATAAGCAGTTTTATATCAAATAAGAAAAGTAAGAAAAAGAGGGACTTACAACACCCTTGCTCAAAACAGGGCTAAACCAAGAATCTTCAAGCTCTAGCTTGTATAAAACATTGTCAAAGACAAGCTAGTAGTGTCCATAAGCCCATCCAAAACTGGCTTATCATCCATAAAATAAGCTGTGGTGTATTTGAGAGTGATTTTTTTTGATTTTCCTAACTACTTAGCTTTTTCTTTCTTTTTAAAAAAAACAACTTATAAACAAGCTCTTTTGAAAGCTTTTCAAAAGCAATTAAGCACTAGTTAGCAATTTAGAACTTCGAATTTGAATATGGGAATTTAACTTAAAACCTCAACACTTCATTAAACTTGGAAATTAGTACAAAGCTGAAAGAAAAAGTACAATAAGCTGTAAATGACTTAATTAAAATGACAATTAAACTAAAATAATCTAAGATCTTACATGCCTTCAAGGCTTACAAAATGGCTCTATTTATAGCCGAAGTCTCTTCTTCTTGGACTTGCAGCTTGTGTTTCTATTGTGAGAGCTTCCTAGGGTATTTTGTTGTGTGAGGGGGACTTATAAGAGTAATCTCAGCCATTCAGTCTTCTTGTGCTTCTTTTTGAGTCAATCTAGCCATTGAAATTACTTGAAAATGGTGAAGGATTGCTAACATGGCAATTATAAAGTTGGGGGAAGATAGTGGAGGAGGGGGAGATGTAACACCCCCAAAAATGTGTCGCAGCGGAAATATGTCAGGGGGCGTTACTTCATAATACAATAACACAAGATACAAGAGAACGACCTCTAAATGTGTCGTTTGTAAAACAATCTCGTTGATTTTCTGAAATCAAAATAAAAGTTGTCCCATAATTGCATCACCATGAAAACTTGAATGTAAAGACTCCAATGCACATCAAATAATCCAAGCATCTAATTCACCTGAGAAAAACATGCTTAAAAGTGTCAACATTAAAGTTGGTGAGTTCATAGATTAGTTTAAATATGAATGTAAGTTTCAACAAAATATTTAACCATTGTGTCATCACGTACCATGTAGAAGATTTAATAAAATATGCCACGACCCATTTTATGTTAACCGAAATTATCAATCTAATCCCAAAGAATTTTAAAAATAATGCATGACAAATTTAACGTCACCAAAGTGTTCCAAGTATGTATGTGTCGGGGGGCCCTGTAGTCCCCAACATGATCCAAAATACCGACATGTTATAACATATTTCGTTTTACCATGGTGATAGCAACTCACCCGAACGTGGATGTCATCCGGCAATAGATCTATTTCATAACAAACGCGCAGAACAACATCTATAAAACGTTCGTATTGCCAAGGATAGCTAATCACTCGAACGGGGATTGATTGATCCCAAATAGATCTATTTCATAACATTCGTGCTCACCCTCCACGTGATTTACAGTTCATGACACTGTGACGTAGACTTGTTGTATGTACCCGATAATGGGCATGATACAATAATGTGTTCCTATCATGGTGTTCCATCTGCAACAACTAGGCATGTAATGCCTGTTGGCCCCAAGCAGGCGCCAAACAAAATCGTGATCCTAAATCAATTCAAATGTAAAGAAATGCATTCGTGACCAAAAAAATAAAGTCAAAATAAAGAATCCCATAGCGAAGCTATGCCAATAAGTATGTAAACAATTTGAAATCACCATGTAAAAGTGTTTTTGAAATGAATTGCAAAATCAGTATGCAGAACCAAGATGTAGAATAGTAAAGTAAAAAGAAATTTGTGAACAAATATTAAACAAGATAAATAGAGCATGTAATCTTCCCCCTATATTTGTAAAGTAAATGTAAAATAAGTGAACGAGGGGCTATAAACTCACAACGATGATGAAGAACATTTATGCCGAATAGGCATTTATAATGGCACAGCACGAACGGAAAGCCAGAAAGGAGCTCGACCGAGAAGTAGTAACATAATCCAACAGCTAAGTCCCACTAGCCAATGATAATGCGTTTGGGTTCCGATGAATGATTATGTCAACACGACACGTTGATAAAAATTTAGATACTAAAGGTAGGTAATGGTTTGGTGGTCTGGTTAAATAAAATAACATTGAAAGTTGTACGCAAAGTGTGTAATATATATTCTTTATAAATTATAAATATTTACATATAAAGAATAACAAGCATTATAATTAAATCGTGTAATTAAATTAACAAAGAAAACCAACTAAATAAATAAAAAGTTCTCGTATAGATGTAAACGATGTTTTAAGGTTACAAACGTTATGATTCTTATCTTCTAGTCAGGAATTTATAAAACAATTTTTTATAAATTAATCTTTCGTCTCACTGACGGATCGTAGCTAAAATTGTTGTTTTAATTGTAAACGTATAGTTTTCGTTCGTTGTCGGGTTATTATACCGTTATAATTTAATATGTTCTTTAAAATATATCTTAGCCCCTTTTATCGGGTCCCTAAAATAATAGAGTTTTAGTGAATCATATATATAGAAAATTATATAAATTTCGTCATGTCTATTCCGTTTATAAAACGATTCCCATATTTATAAAACCAAATGTTTTCTTTTCCACTTTTCAACAAACCGCATGTTGCAAAATATTTACGTGTCTTAAATATATAAACATATATATTTATATCTACCTAACAAATTAATAAACATTACACTTACTTAACCATTTTAAACCACCATTACTTATCCGGGTTAATATTTATAAAACCTTAGGTAATTTTTACTGATCCTTAAATAATCAACCCACCCTTTTAGTTATCATCGTTAAACCAACAGCACCCCTTGGCAGTCCAACCAGCCAAACCGCACCTCTTTGGGTTTATACTAAGACCAAACGCACCCTATGACGTATCAATACAAACCAAAAGCAGCCTAGCCTGCTGACAAGCCTGACCCAACGCAGCCCCTAGTGTATTTTTAAGCAAACCAAATGCACCTCCATGGCTGTCGAACGCACCCTACTCGGTGCTTAAAACCACAAAACCAAACGCCCCTTGGGCTGTTACTACAATCAAACGCACTCTTGGTGTTTTTTCTGACCAAACACACACGCACGCGCCCTTTTGTGTGATTGAGGCAACCAAATCGATAACAAACGCACCCAACCCTTGGTTTTTGTCTTCAACCCGAATGCACCCAACTCGACACGAACACCCCTTTTCCCCCCGGCTGTCCAACCCAACCAAACGCACCCTTGTGCGGCTTATATGTAAACCAAACGCACACTTGTTGTGTTTTATAAAACCAAACAGACCCTATGTTGCTGAAGCAAAACCCAAACGCATCCTTTGGCTGCCACTATGGAAATCAAACGCACCCTAATCGTTCCAAAAACCCAAACGCACCCTTGCTCGGGCCTGCTAAACCAACGCGCCATTCTTGGCTTGCACCGAGCACCAAACGCACCCTTCGGTGGATTTCACCAAACGCACCCGTTGGTGTTATGTCAAACCACACGCACCCTGTTGGTGGTTTTCATCGAAACCAACCACACCATTTTTGTGGTGCCGCTGTTAAACCATACCGCACCCTTTGGGTCAATGTGCAGTGGGGGGAGTAGATGAGGTGGTTGTGACGATGGTGGTGGGGTGGATGTGGTGCGGCTGTGGTATTGATGATGATGATGGTGACATCGTGTGTAGATGGTGATGAGGATGGCGTGATGTGGATGATGGCGTCGGTGGCATTGGCCGGAGGTGGCCGGAAATTGGTGGCGGCGCCGGGTTAATGAGAGAGAGGGAAGAGATGGAGAGGAAAGTGGAGGCTGGTATGTCTAGGGTTATATCATAAATGATACCCTAATATGTTTATATATTAGATGGAAAGTTTTAATAAGGATATAGCTATGACTAATATTCTAGGGTGTTTCTGTAAAGTGTTACTAGAGGGACCAAAGATGTAACTTTTGTTATATATTTTTCATAAAAGTTGTTCGGAGGACGTACGATTGACGACTTATACGTATGATCGAGTCGCGAATCACGCGCCAGTTATTGCTTTTCAAATCATTTTTCCGATAAAAATGAGTATTTTATTTGATAGTTTTTCGTAAATATTTTTATAACATTTAAAAAGTATTTGTTTTATTTACTGATAATCCGGTTATTGCCTTTCCGAAAATAAAATCAATTTTTAACCCGAATGATTTCTGCGTTAGACAACAACGCATAAATAAGTAAATATTAAAAATAATTTTTATATAAAATAATTTTTAATTTAAACAAATAGTGAGAATTAAAAAAAATAAATTAGATTATTTTTTGTGTGTCGGTATCTTTTGTTGTGCAGTTATTAAAAACTTTGGCGGGGGAACTGTATTTATCCTCTTACTGCTGTTTCAAGTCTCAGTAAAACTAAAAGTATGTCTGAAATATCGTTTTACATCAAATTGCTTTAGGGTCCAAATCGTGAAAACGTGATTTAGTGGTTCGTTTTTTTTTGATAAATCAACTAAGAATATATATATATCCTTTTTCGTTTTCAAATCAAATAAGTTAAAAATAATTTCCCTAGAGAGATGTAATAATAAATATGATTTATTATTTAAAATATGTTCCGAAAAATTTACCAGTTACGCGGTAATCGTTTTTATGTGACGATAAAAGGTCATAAGTCAAAAAGTAAGATCGGACCTGAAAAGTCAAAGTTTAAAATAGTCATTTAAAATTCCGAAAATTGCCGGATGTTACAGTACCTACCCCTTAAAGAAATCTCGTCCCGAGATTTAATTTATGTTAACTGTTTGTGTGATTAGGAAAAGATCTAAGATTTGATAAACTAGTTTTAAACAAAACGCTGATAACTTTACTCAGCAAGATTGCTTTTTACTTAAACCTATGAATTCACCAACATTATTGTTGACGTTTTAGCATGTATTTTCAGGTTACTATTTTGCTAGAAGAGCATTGGGAGCATTCGAGTCGCGCGGATATATATATTTTTGAAGGCTTAATAACTTGAGTACTATTTGACAAATGTTTTGATAATGTTTTCTAATACATTATAAATGGAACCTGTGTAACTCTGACATTTTTACTAAATTAAATGTGACATTTTATAAAACGTCTCTTTTGAGGTCGTTTTCTGTGACATTGTGTTTTGTGCCCTGAGGTAGCACCCCATTGTTACTATTCCGCTGCGTTGTTAAAATTTAAGTGGGTGTTATAGAATCAAGTTACTGATATCTGTAATGTTTGATGATTTACATCAACAAGGCTTATGGATGTAAGTATTCAACTTGCTTGGCAGTACTAGGGTGTATCGCGACCCAAGTCTTCGTACTAGTGGACCGCTATAGCAACCATAACGAAAATAACTATAACAAACGGTGATGGGATGAGGGGAGAGGACATTTCGAGAAACAATATCCCTAGAATAAAATTCAACAAATAGGAGAAGCTCGTGGGAGAGCTTATGTGATAGGTGACGGAATATTGTACTCGGTCGTTAGTTCGAGGATGAATCAACTTCATTAGTTCAAGTGTCCACAAGTCGGTTACCTCCACAAACAGTTCATGATCGTAATGATTTGTAACGGCAAAAGTAACAACTTAAGAATGAGACAAGGTAGTTCAAGTGAGGTCTTTAGATTCTGCTGAGTGGTAAGGTACGATTGCGTTTCTAGACCTTTCTAACGAATTCCGGTGATTATCGGGTTCGAGTTCATACTCGTATCATATCGGATACCATTAAGCCCACTCATCTATAATTTATTATTTGCATAAAGAAGCGTCCCAATTTATGTAAATAATGAATTGATAAACTTATGGTTCGGTGATTTACAATTTCTTTATTTAAATGAAGAGGCGTCCCAATCCTTTCAAATAAAGAGATTATAAATCATCCTGCTTAATAATTTCTGATGCAACACGCGTACTCACAAAATTTTCAAGGTGGTGGATAACATGACGATGCAGGTGCTCTAATGAGTACGGGACGAGTGATTTAAAACTCGTCTTCGGAGACGGAGAGTAAAACAATCAGGGGAAATCGACATAGTGTTCAAAATAGCTGATGAGTACACGGTTAAAGTAAATAAGATAAAGGTCATTATGAACGAGTCAGCATAACAATTATCATATCAATCCTCCTATTATAAGTCCCGCCCATACAAGACTTGTAATACTTAGATTCATACATAATCCCATGTAAACAAAAATTATGACGGCTTTCGCATAATACGATATTGTATAAAGTTATGAAAAATATTTTTGGAGACCATTGTTTAACTTACAATGTCTGAGAACGAAGTGAGACCATTGTACAACTCACAATGTCTAAGAAGGTGTTCTGGTATTTATATAAATAACTCTTATATAAATAACTGTACGATATACGCAAAATGGATGTAAGCATATATATATTATATATATGTATGTCATGTAAGCACATAATGTAACAAGTAATGTAAGCACATAAGCAAGTAGTGTGTATGCACTTTGAAAATGTTTGATGTGATGCAATGTTTGTGAAAACGGTTATAGTCTAGGGTAAAATATGCAACCTAGTTCTCTATAACCTTGGCTCTGATACCAATCTGTAACACCCCCAAAAATGTGTCGCAGCGGAAATATGTCCGGGGGCGTTACTTCATAATACAATAGCACAAGATACAAGAGAACGACCTCTAAATGTGTCGTTTGAAAAGTAATCTCGTTGATTTTCTTGAAATTTATATAACATTTGTCCCATAATTGCATCACAATGAAAAGCTTGAAAATAACCCAACGAGATTTGATCATTTGTATGTAAGTAGAAATCCATAAATGAAATCTTGTCGATTTTAGACTCCATTGCACATCAAGTAAGCCAAACATCTAATTCACCTGAGAAAAACATGCTTAAAAGTGTCAACATTAAAGTTGGTGAGTTCATAGAGTTTTGTAAGTATAAATGTAAATGTTGGAATCCAAAGATTTATAAAGTATGTATGATCATTTCAATCCTTATAATAATCGCTAAAAATGTAAGAGTAAATGTAGAACCGAAAGAGTTTAGTGTTTATTGCTTCGCCGCAATATAATGAAAAGTGTTCAGAAATTAATAATGTTCAATAAGTAGTATGGACAGTGATATCGTTGAATTTCCAAAATGTATGGGTCTACTATAACAGATACAGTACCACATAAATAATATCTACTGTTGCGCTAAGCTCATGACACTGAAGCTCGACATCTATGTATGCAATTTAATGCAAATAAAGGCCCGTGTAGATGTTCAAACCCGCAACATCCAAATTGTTCCGACATGTATGCATTCGTGTTTCAGTACGGTCGAAACTAGTGAGAGTACTCCACCCCACGAATAGGGATGTGAATCCCAAATAGATCTATTTATACACTCGCGCTTCCTTAACCGGTCCTCCGGTCAAGAATTTAACAGTTCATGATAATAGGCAATGGTGGGTTATGTTACTTAGGCACATGTAAACAGGAGATGATAACCGAAAACACTTGTGTCCAATAAAAATTAACTATTGTATTCGTAAATAGCTTTGAGTACTTAAATCCATAAGTAGAAAATAGTGTGATATAAATCAAGTAATTGAGTTCGTAATGAGTATGTAAATAATTTCGTAAACATGTATGCAAATGAGTATGTGACAAATTATGAAACCAAGTTTGTAATCAACCATGTAATTGTGTTTGTAATGAATTGCAAAATCAAGTATGTAAAAGATATTGCAAACGAATATGTAAACAAGTTGTATTGAGCATGTATTCTCCCCCGAGATTTGTAAAGCAATTGTAAAACAAGTGAAAAATGGGCTATAAACTCACATCGATGTTGTAGAACGATTGGCGGGAATGCGCATATAAGCGCCAGACAAAACGAAAACTGGAATAGCTCGACCAAGAAGTTGCGGTTTATCTTAACGGCTAGGAACCACTAGCCTAGGATAATGTACTTGGGTATTCCGATGGATGATTACATCAACGCGACACGTTGATAGAAGATTCAGATTTAAAGTTGTAATAGTTTGGTGGTTGGTTAAATAAAATGAATCGAAAGTAAAAGCAAGGTATGTAATATATCCCGTATATATTACATATGAAATATGAATGAGTATATAATTCGTATGGTGAATTATATAATAAGGACAAACAATTAAATAAATGACCGAGGTATATAATACTTAATACTATTATATATGAAACGTGACCAAAAATAATTGAAACAAAACAATTCGACACATTTTCGGAAATCACCACTTAATTAAACAAAAAGTTTGTGCATAAAAGTAAACGATATTTTAAAGTTACGAATTAAGTAAACGATGTTTCTAAAGTTTTTACAAAACTATGTCCTTATTTTCTAGTCGGGAATTTATAAAATAATATTTTTATAAATTAGTATTTCGTTTCCTCGACGGGTTATAACCAAAATAATTGTCTCATTTGTAAAAGTATAATTCTTATTCGTTGTCGAGTTATTGTATAATTATAAATAAAATAATCCTAAGACTATAACTTAATCCTTTTTATCGGTTTTCAAAGATAATAGAACACCTAAATGTGCCCGTACTCTAAACAAAACAACCCGAACAGCTAAATCTTAGATAATATTACTTAGAAAGATTTGAACAAAATATTTTCTAAACTAAACTATAACATTAAAATTGACGTAGGTAAACTTTTACATAAGTTTGATAAGTTAAAAAAAAGTTTAAGAATCGAGACACTTGACTATCATTCAACCCAAGGATAAATTATAACACAAATATAAGGATTTAAAAAACAGTTTTCGTACATCTATTAAATGACACAAGGCTGTCAAATTCAAAACTGACATTTAAAGTGACGAGATTATGTTTTTATAAAAACACTGAAAGAAAGATTTGAACAACATTTGACGTAAATAAAAATATGACATCTAGGTAGAACAATATCAATTAATAACCAAATTTAAAAGAAGTTAAAAGAAAATGAATGGCATCTAGATCTAGTTGAACACGTCAGTACATAAGATTTTTTTTTTCTTATTAAAGCAACATTTGATGATATCCTACTAATAATAAACTAATAGTAAACTAAGAATGCTTTAAATCTCAAACTTGAAAGAAATGAATGGGAACTGCTGTATGTGAGGATTTGACCGACCTCATCATGAGGTGCGGCGGCTGGTGATTGGCGAGGGTGATGGTGGCGGCTGTTGAGGTTTGTAGCGGGTGGAGTGGTGATGATGGTATGGTTTGCGTCGGCTGGTGGCCGGATCCCTTGCCGGAAAGTGGCCGGAATCCGATGACGGCGCCGGAATATATGAGAGGAGGAGAGTGTGTGTATATTGGTGGCTAGGGTTTGATTTTTATGGGGTGAAACCCTAAGTGATTTTCTTTTTATAGTGGGAAGTTTAAAAATAAGTGTAAAGTGTTAAATAGTTTAGGGTATAAATTATAAATATTACTAGAGGGACCAAAATGTATTTTTTTGTTAATTAGTGGTTCGGGTCTCGATTAGGCTAGTTAACGGTTGAATTAAAACGCGAAAGTTGCGCCATTGTTTTCCAATTCATTTTCCCCACGAAAACGAGTATTCACTCGAATATCATTGCATAAGTGTTTTATAACATTTATTAAAAAGGTTTATTATTTATTTGTGAATCACGGATAAACTTTATTCGTAAAATAAACTTTAACTTAAATCTTCGTCGACGTTCGCGTTTTTAAATAAACGCTATTGGATAAAATATTAACTAATTTATTAAATATTTTTATTTAATAAAAAGTGATAATTAAATATGAATTTAATTATTTTTGGGTCGGTACGCGTTGTGTTCAAAATTTTGCGAGGCTATTTTAGTCATTTTCTGCTTGTTTTCGTGTCTCGGTCCAAACTAAAAAGTTGTTCGGAATTTCGTTTTACATCAAATTGCTTTAGAGTCCGAGTTGTGAAAACGTGATTTAGTGAGTCGTTTTTTATAGTAATTAAAATAAAATCTATATTTTCTCGTTTTCAAGTCAAATAAGTAAAATAAATAAATATATAAGTTTGTACTCAAGGTATGTAATAATAAATATGGTTTATTATTGAAATATGTTCCGAAAATTTTACCAGTTACGCAATAATTGTTTTTATGCGACGTTAAAAGATCAAAAGTCAAAAAGTAAAATCGGACCAGAAAAGTCACAGTTTAAAATAGTCATTTAAAATTCCAAAAATTGTCGGATGTTACAGTACCTACCCCTTAAAGAAATCTCGTCCCGAGATTTAATTTTGTGTTAACCGTTTGTGTGACCAAGAAAAATATTTAAGATTTAATAAACCAGTTCTAAACAAGACGCTGATACTTTATTCAGCAAAATTTAAATGTTTCGACACTTCTCAATCTACCAAAATTTTTGGCTTGGTTTGATCAGGATATTTAATCCATCAAAATAGGTATCTCAAAAAAAATATCATTTTAGGTCTTATGATTGATATCCACTCTTAGTGTTCGACACCCTACTTATCGCGAACTACATCTTGACCACCGGGTAAAGTTGCTGCTCGTTAAAGTGGTTTTTTAGTTTGCCGGCTAAATACAAAATTTAAAACTTGATAATCAAATATTTGAACCCTAACACGACAACACATCATAGCTATGCGTATTTTTCCTTGATTGCTTTCATCTTTAATACAACAATGACTTGCAAGGAATAACCATTTTGAGTATTAGATTAGCGTAAGGTCTTGAAATAACATAACATTTAGCTTATCATCATATCAATCCATATTCGATGATTGAGTTATGATCATGCGGCTTGACTTGAATTTGCAGGAACGAGGTATCTGCCATCTCCATCATTACATAACCATAATAAAACAATTAACAATAAAGCTTGTGGACGAATATGGCTTTGTCATCGTCGCCCCGAGTTTGGTTTGATTAACCTACTCGTATCTTCTGTAGGACCGACCATGATAAGGTAGATATCAAATTAAGACGAATATTCTAGACAAGATTTCCACATAAGTATCAGATCTTCTAATGTGTGAAACATCAAAATATCCACCTTACTATGCTTGTTCTGTACTTTATTGGAACTCGCAAAGCTAATATCACACGATAAGATGAAGCGTAATTCTATCTTACCGATTAATATTCAATTCATAAACTGGACCGAATCGATATCTAGTGTCACAAGTTTGATCTTCATAAAATAGAACTCACAAGTCACCAACCGCAAGCTTGTTTTGATATCGACTCTGGAGATTTCCATCTTCATGTGATTACTTATATCACTCGATTTTCGGGCAGATATCACTAAGGATAATGCGTAGACTCCTTTGTATTTTACTTGTTTTCACAGTGAATGAAGAACAAGTGAATGGTAAATAGTGTCCTAAAGATATTTATGTATGATCTCTTATGGATCTAGACTCAATAGTGCACTTTAATTTTGGTAATTAGAGGCTGGAGCAGATTGCCACCTTTTTAATACCAACTAACTCGGAGTGAGAAAGTTGATAGAAATTGCTAAGCTCTGTGAAAATTTAACAAGATTCTTTTGAAGACCTTGAGTGGGTTGGGAAGGGATGTGTTTTGCATCACTGGGTCCATATGTCTATCCTTCCATACCCAGACAACACCTTAGAGTGTATCTGATTAGCATATGTATTGACCCAGTTTCTGCCTAAGTGAAAGGAGGGCTTCTTTCTTTTCACCCTTTATCTTTACATTTCCTTTGAATTATTTAACCCCTTCAATGCTTACCATACTTCATCACTAACACCTTGTTGGGTTTATTCCAATTTAGCTCTGTTTTAGCTGCATTATTCCCCATTCTCACTTTTACTCCTTTTGTATGATACCTAAGGACTTCTATTTTATCTAATAGAATGTCCCGGGGTAAATCCCTCCGGTTTCTGGCTGGATCATAGGACATAATACCTAACCTTAACCACCTTATAACCCATAAAATTAAAGTACATGTTGGTCCCTATAGGTATTGCCACATGTGTAAATAAAACCTTTTAAAAAAATTTCTGACCAAAGGCACTTGTGATTAAATCAAAGCGTTTTTACCTCGAATTTTAGGATATCAATTGATTAAAACTAATGTGGATAAGCAACACTAGAGTCTTTTAGATCACGTTCATGTGATTCTAGCACTAGAGTCTTTATTAGATCACTTTTTATAGTTGGCATAGTTTTTTAATCACATTTGTCTCCCCTTTAGATCCAAACTGCAAAATCATTCGGATATTTTGATTATCAATTTGATAAAACTAATAGGAGGAGAGATGTTTTCTAATTTTGCAAGAAACATTAAACAATTAAATCTCGCCTCACAATAATTGAGGGAATAATATAGTCGATAAGTACATATTTTGAAAGATTTTAAATTTAATAAAAAATTCATGAAAAATTATACTTAACACATATATACTTATTTCTGTACACTACATAGTTATATATTATACAAGATAAGATATGAGATAGGACCTGACATGTGTAAACTAAGTATGACATAGTCATACTGTCCTTTGTAGGCATCGTTTGTACAACACTATTTTCTCCACCAACCATCCACTCAACTCCGCAGAAATTCACTCTTTAGCAACAATCATCAATCTTCTCAACATAATGCCGTGTCGTCTCATGTCCTCGTCTGTTGATCCGTACCGTCCAAACTAACACGTATAATATATAAATATAATATAATATATAGATACGTACTAATAAGGATAGAAACAATTATAGTATAGTATAGTATTACCGTCGGGTTCTAGAAATTCACTTTTAACCAAAGCGATATCTCAAAAACCTTCCGGGTCGTTTCCTCGACGAGAGGTGAATGGAAATCTACGTTCAAGTTGTAATTCGAGCTTGAATAGCATAAAAGTTTTTTTGGTTTTGGTTTTTCTAAATCTACTAAAAAGGAAAGCTAAACTTTTGGTTTTAAACTATTTTTACGCTAAAAATTAAACTAATATTTAAAACTACTAGATTATTACTAAAAATGATCTCAAAAAGTTTATAAAAAAAAATGACCAAAGATGCTTGCTAAATGTGACTTGAAAATGTTCTTAAGGCGGCTTAGGTTTTTAACGAATATAAAATGATTAAATAAAATTAAATCAAAAAATAAATAACAAAAATAAAATTTGCATAAAAAATAAATGAGGGAATGTAAATCGAAAAGACACTCCATATTATAAAAATTTTTTTAATTTCTTTTTTTAAAACCCGCACCTAACTTTCAAATCACTACCACTTAACAGCCCACTAATAAATCGAACTCTCTACTCATTAACAATGATTTAAACATAGCAATTAAAAATAAATCCTACACTAAGCCATGACAAAAATCAAAGCATATTATAAACTATAAAATAAATCACACAATTAAATGAAAAAAGTGATTTAAGAAAATAAACCGAAATGTGGTCGACCCGCTAATTTAAACGAATACCACCAACCCTTTATTTAGCTAAAACAAAATAATCAAATTTTGGTCAGCTAAAAAAACCCCTTTAGCTCCGCCCTCATGAAATTTTTAACCGATACAAAAAAGTCAACAACAAAAGAAATACATACTGTTAATGACAAAAAAAATAACATAACAATAACACTCACTTTTCAATAAAATGGGATGCACGAGATCCAAAAATACACACCCAAGTTCCATTTTTTTTTAAATTAAAAAAAGGTCCAAATCTAATTCTAGTGTATTTAAGTCCCAAACTAATCTAAGCAAACCCTAATACGACTGTGAGAATAACGCAGGTCCTAAGAAGGAATTTACCACTCAAAACGAAAAAAACCAACATTAACCAATTAAGCCATAACTAGATAAATTTTCAGAATAACAAAATGAAGATAATCATTTAAACCAAACACAAGAAATTAGAGTAAGCAAATAGAAAGAACAAGCTACAGACCGAATAAGCACTAGCAAATAAAAAAAACGATATGAAAACTCTATAAGCAACTTCACACCAATAAGCAATATGAATTAAACTAGGGTCAACTTAGACATATGTATATGCATTTCAAATTATAAGCACTATAACTCGACATTATGCTAATAAGACTAAAATAATGAAACACCTTTTTATAGAACAAATCCCAAAAAGAAAACCAACTGCTTACGAAAAACCAAATGAGTAATTCAAATAAATAATAAACACACTAAATGATAAATGAGCTTTAAGCATTAAACTACTTAAATATCTAAGAATAAGCAAATAAGCTTCATGAAAGTTTGATTTAACACTTTAGAACTGTACAGAAGCTTTTGGGAAAGTGGGGGGGGGGGGGGGGGCCAAATAAGATGAATAGAAACTTATCATTTCAGAAAATAAGAACTCCTATTTAACAAAAACGAAATAAGCATAGCAATAAGCTAAATATGAGCTTATTATGACTTATTATTTCGAAAACCCTTAAAACTAAATTGATTGAATCGTAAAAGCTTAGAAGAGCTTATAGGAGTTTATCATTTAGCTTTTGAGAACTTTTGATACTAATAAGCAACTGAAATAACAACGAAAGTAGCTTAATGAAAAGCGAAAAAAAAACAACTAGAATCGAGCAAATAGAGAAAAAAAAAATAAGCAAACCAAGATCTTTAATAAGCTTCGAATACAAATGTATTAATTACATCATAATTAATAAGCCTTGAGACCAGAGAGATAACAATAAGCATAAAATCTAAATTAAGCAATTACAAAAAAGAAATAAGCTAAAATTATCTAGACTAAACTAAAAAAATAAAAGAAAAAAAACTCCCAAGTGAGGGGGTGGCGAGTTGAGTTTTATAGGCTCCAAGGGGTTGATCTTGTAATTTGGGAACCAATCATTGAGCTCTTTTTACATTCACACGGATTGGAAATGAAATGTAGTTTGATCCACTGATAGAATGGCTCCACGTGTGATTCCTTTTAGCTTAAAACAGACGCCTCATTCTCCACCTTTGATCACTATTCAATGTTTTAGAAAATGAATTGCAATATTCCCTTCGCCAAGTGTAAACTTCCCATTTGTTTTAATCCCCATAGTGCGCGCAAGCAAATCATGTGCAACCTGGAATTAATTTCCGATATCTTGTGGCGATGATGTCATCACCAAACATGGATAAGCGAAATACTATGCATTTCATTGTTGGGTTTGACTTAATAATTGGGCTTTAGATAGATTGGGCTGGCCCGACCCATAAAATGGGTTACGGGCTAGCTCAATAAAATCCGAAGGCACCTTTAGACTCGTCTTCTTGCGCTCTTTTCATTCTCGTGCTTGGTTTTGTCTGCTTTGTCTTTATTTTTGTCATTTTTTTTATATCCGGTACCTGCGCATACACAAACACAAAAACAAACATATATTTGCAATTTTTATATGTTTTTGGTCTTTTGGGTTAGTTTTTCAAGGTAAAATATATGTATAAAATTGTGAATACCAAATTCCCCCATACTAAAGTATTGCCGTGTCCTCACGCAATGTAATAAATACGCGCTTAAACTAAAAATTCCAATTCCCCCAAACTATTCACCTTGAAAAGTAACAAAGTGCTCATCTAAAGGAATTAAGGTATCAAAAGTCAAGAAACGCCCCGTTTTTCCATTTTTTCCATTTTTTTTATTATATATATATATATATTTTATTTTTTTACTTTTTTTTAATACCTATAGGATCATAGAACAAGCAAAATAAATTCATCGTTCCCAACTTTTACTTTTCCATACTAAGCTTAAAAACAAAATCATTGTCAATTACATGTCATAAACAACACTAACTCCATAAATACTAATTTGTACTAATTACTTTTCCTCCCCGCAAATCCTACTTTATATATCTCAATAATTTTTACTTAAGTCATAAGTACCCGAAGGCTCTTAAAGACTTGTTTCGATACTTACTAGTTCCAAAAATAAAGCGGGTGGGTTAAAAATAAAGTTTAGCTTCCACCCTTATCCTTGAAAAATCGATGACGTGAACGAAATTTGGCTTTTGTTGCTTTTGTCTTAATTCATGTCATATACCCTAAGGCTCTTTAAGACAATAAATCAAGTATATTATTTACACATATACATTAGGCTCTTTTAAGTGCAAATAACAAGCAACATAATCATTAATTTTATAAGTACCATATACCCTAAGGCTCTTTAAGGTACAAATAATTTTCATTGATTATTATACATTGCATATACCTAGAGGCTCTTTAAGGCAAAAAAAGTAATAAAATGATTAACTCTACTCATACCATATACCCTTAGGCTCTTTAAGGTATAAGTAAAGCAATAAACATGTGATGCATATAATAAGCCAAAATTCGAATCATCGACTTCCAAATCAAAGGGAAGTTACTAAAAATTAAATTGAACCGGTACCAACCTTATTTATTAAACTTTTATCAGCCCACAGTTTATAATTTTCATTTTTTCATCATTTCATTTTTTTTATTATTATTAATTTTTTTTACTTTATATAGAGAAGACTTCTTTTTGAAAAATTCAAGTATAAGTTTGAACTAAGACTAAACTTTTTGCTATATATTACATAAAGATTGTTGATTTAAGTTTAATCTCCAAAAACAGCACGTATTATTAATCTGGTTAGGAGCTTATGGGAGAAAAAGCCACAAATTACATACATGAGCTCTTAATATTTCCAACTAATCCTTGTTTAGCATCACACTCATACTTAACTCTATTATTTTTCGTTCTTCGCGAATTTCCGCGAACGCTTAGCCTAAAAGTTAAGGAACAAGCTAGAGCTCAACACGCTCGATCGGGTCAAAATTTATTCTTATTCTACCCATCAGGAAAGTCAAAATTGTGACAAAACACTTAAAAAAATTAAATTTTTTCATTTTTTTAAATTTTGGTGGTAAAAACGGGATTGCGTAAAAACGACGGCTACAGGCACAATCAAATCGATAGATTCCCCCCATACAAAAACTAAACATTGTCCTCAATGTGAGATTCCTCCATACTAATTTCAATGCATAATCTTGATATAAAAAGGGTCTCTACGTAAATCTAAAGCTGTTTATTAAGTATGCTAAAGATAAACGTTAGTCGATAAGATTAGGATATCGGATTCCCTAAATGAAGCTGAGGATATGAAGCTGGAATGTATGAATGTACAAAACCATGAACACGAGATGCTTCAAAATCCAGGCAATCCTGGACAATAAAAAAATACAAAACACGAAACACGAGAAAATAAAGAGGCGAGCCTCCGTTCATTAATTGTTAGAAAATAGATAAGAAGATAGAAATGCTTGTTTTTGTTAACCGAGTCACGAGCTTGACTCGACCCCGAATTAAGTTGTCCATGGGGAAGCAAATGGAAAAGAAAATCTCAATCGGGCTTTCATTAATGTTTGGATAAACATTAAAGCACATGAAAGTTCCATCCCGATGAGATGCCACCGGCTCTAAGTGAAGATGCCGGGGTCAAAAATGGTGTCTTCACTCCCGGTGGAGAGAAGTAAAGGAGAATCCGCAGGGTAAGTGAGAAACAGGAGAAAAGTTCGAATGATAAATGTGAAGGAATCGTCATCTTCAACATCAATCTCACCTCCCCCTGGGTCAAAATTACTCTCAATACCTAGTGGTATCGAGTCTTCCAGAACAAGAAATGTATCAACCTCTTCTATAACAACGTTGGTCAACTCAGTCACACCATGATCGGCTCAAACTCAAAAGAAGTAAACGAATCAACACGGATAAGAGAGTCATTAGCATGAGTATAGGGGTACTAACCATCTTCTCGTCTCTTCCGTAATCATCGCTAAAAGGCTCGAATTCGGGTAAAGATTTATCCGAATAAGAGAGAAAAGTATCGGACTTCTTAAAGAATGAATCACTATCCGTAACAGGAATAGGAAATGAAGAAGAAGACTTGAACAGCAGATCAGAGATGAGGTGTTTGTCATTCAAAGATTCGATATTAGTAATAAGACGACTAATGTTTAATAATTTCTCACGAAGAATAACGTCTTGGATTTGAAGAATATCTTCTAAGTCAAAATCTTTCTCTTCTTGATCAACATCATTCACCTCCTCTAAGCTAACGTACTCGATGTCATCAAAATCATCGTCGTCACTTGAAGTACCATCATCGTTGGAATTGGATAAAATATCAGAATGATCGTTCAAAGCATCAAAAGGGGAAGGATCTTTACAAACGGGCACATCACACGTATCGTCGGAAATACCGGTGGGTGCCACGAACACCCAATCCTTGGCAAAGAGGTACCGAACCAGGATTGGTCAACGTGTGTAAGCACAAAACAACTGTAAAATATGTAAATGTAAATAAATCCCGGATACAAAACTAACCAAAATCCTTCATCAAACAAGAGAAATAAAAGGATAAAAGACTCACATAATGAAAAACACAATACGTAAACTTCTAACCGGGAAGTATTTTCTTCTCGTCGTATCCCAACGAAGTCGGAATTGAAATTCGGGAATAAGTTTCGGGATTCGAGTCAAGAATGAATAAAGGATCTGTTGAATTTGAATTACACTACTAATTATAATAATCACAATTAAACTAGTAGAAACAATTAAAGACTTAAAAACAATTAACAGCACTAAATTTTAATACACGAAAACTAAAACTGAGTCTAAAACTGAAATTTAAAATCTAAGGCACTTCTTTTAACAAATTTATTACCTAAAAATCACATATTTAAAAAGAAAATTTTAGGAAAAAGAATTAGAATTTTTTAAACTATTTTTGAATTTTATATGATTTTTTTAAAGAAAAATGAATTGAAACTAAAAATAAAGTTTTTTTCTAAAATTATTACAAAAATATCTACTTTTTAATTTTCAAAAATACTAAATGAAAATAGAAAATTTATTAAACAAGAAGAATTAAATTTTTCAACTAATTTTTTCTATTTTCTACTAGAATTTCCTAAGAAAAAGAAATTACCTAAAACCTATTTTAATTTCTAAAAAATACAAATTCAATTGGAAAAATAAAGAAAAATGGTTTTTAACTACTAAAAATGTGCAAAAAACTAATGGTATAAAAATGCCCAATTTTTACTAATCAATTAAACCCTAATTTTACTAATTAAAACCTAAACCCTAATTTTATTAAACTAATTTCAAAAATATAAAATCTATTTATTTAATCCTAAAAGACAGGGTAGAAAGTGCAACAATTGAAAGTAAAGGATAGGCGGGGTAATTAAAAGAAATTTACACTACAGTGAAAACAGACCACCTTAAACTATTAAGAAAGTACCAAACAGACCCTACGACTTAAGCACTTTTCAGCTTATTGCAAAAGTGAAAATAAGTCAAAAAACGCAAAACAGAAGTTGTTCCCTGAGCTTAACCACACAACTTTAACAAAAGCACATTGAACTTTTATCAACTGAATAAGCTAGAAAACATAGCAATTTATACTGAATGTTACAGAAAACTATGGTTTTTTCTTAAAAATCTAACATTTTCTAAACTTATGGCTTATTACTATGCTTAATATCCAATGAAAAATAAGAACCAAAATAAGCAATAAGAACTTATAATGTTATAAAAAAGGATTTTCTAAAAAGTAATAAGCTAAAGTAAACTAGATATCAAGGAAAATATTGATCTTAAAAGGCTAAGGTTCAGCTTAATCACAATAGTTAGACAAATCCAATAAGCTAACTAGCTTAAATCTAAATCCTAGAAACTAAAATTTTGGAAATAAGCTATACTATGATTATAGAGTAAACCTAGATAAAAGGAATTAAAAAAGATAACAATAAAATAAAATCAAAAGAAATAATGCATGAAATCTAAACTTTGCTAATTTCCACTTTTGCAGGAACATTTAAGCTGACTAAAAGCCAAATGAAACATTAACAAAGATTACTTTATGAGCGATAACAAGTTACTATTAAGGTTCCTACAGCTAAGTGCTTATCACCTAATTACAAGTACTAAAAAAATAGCTTAAAAATGATAAGCATCAAACAGTATTAACTTGAGTTAATACTGTTTATGGCTAAAGTACTTGACCAAAGCATTAAACGCATGCTAATTCCTAAGGTGAGATTTCACATCCCGAAGAATTTCGAATTTAAGAATGACGATGTCAAACTTTGACTCTATTTAGGGTTCGAGGCTTGACTTTAAGAACGATCATGCTAAATCACATTTCACGACTCTGGACTCTAAATCAAATTAGATGTGGAAAGACATTCCTACAACTTTTTAGTTTAGGACCCGAAGACCCCTGGAAACGAGCCGAAAAGGGCTAAAACATGCACCGCAAAAAACATTATTCGAGACAATATACAACGCGACGACACAGAAAACAATTAAATTTTGTTTTTTAAATAACATATGTTAATTTAATAAAAATATTAAATATATTAATCATCATTTTAAAAAAAAATTAAAAGCGTTTTTGAAAACGCGACTAATCGATTTGAAATCCCATTTTTTAATTTCAGACGGAGCCGAGGAACCGGTTCCACAAAAAGAATAAAAGATATTTTATTTAATGTAATAAAATATTCCCCCTGAAATATAATACAAATAAAACACATTTTTATCAGAAAAATGATTATAAAACAATGGCGCAAGTTTCTAGATTTGAATCGGTCGTGTAGAAGTAGTCGCGTCAAATGAGTCCCGAACCGATATTTATAAAAAGTAAATGAAATATGTTACACTTTTAACACCCTCCAACCTTATAAAACTTGCCACTTCCATATATATATAAGTATAAATCATATATTAAATTTTTCATTTCATCATTTATTATACACACAACAAGTTATAACATCTCCTCTCTCTCTCTCTCCACCTTCTTCTCCTCTTCTTTCCTCCGCGAGCCTCGCCACCGCCGCCACCACTCGCCGCCGCCGGAAAAACTTTTCCCGGCGGGATTTTTTTTTTTTATTTCCGGCAAGACCAAAAAAAGGCTCCACGGTGGGCCGATCTACCCGAACATCCCACATATACACTGCTCCTCCGACACGGCGTTTCTCCAACCACCACCACCTCAACCAGACCACACACAGACGCCTTAAATCACCACAACACCACACATCGTCATCCTCCTCAGCCACCACCAACCTTCATACCACCAAAGAGTTGATCGCGTTGCTTCACGTGAAAATAAGCCACAGGGAGGTTTGGTTGGATTCGTTATAAACAAAAGATGTGCGATTTGGGTCATGGTATATAACATAAAGGGGGTGTTGCAGCGTGTATGTTTGTGTTTCGTGCGAAGAACAACAAAAGTGGTGTTCCGGGTTGGGTTAAACAGCGGGGGTCAGGTTGGGTAGTGGTACAAAAGGTGTGGTCGGCGATTTGGGACCACAGCCACGAGTGTGGCGTTGGTCGGCAGCTGTGGGACAGTCGGGTGAACGGGAGTGGGATAAGCAGACAAGATGGTCGTTGGAGTTGGGTTATAAAACCAGCGGGTTGCGTCGAGTTTGGCTTGTTGGAAACAGCGGGTCGGGTGTTCGGGTTTGACATAGCCCCATCTAGGGCGTGATCGGGTTGAGTAGCAACCCACATGGTGCGGTTGGTAGGAGGTACGGCCAAACAGCCGAGAGTTGGGTTTGTTTGGATTTTATTACACAAAAGGGTGGCTTTGGTATAGACAGAAACGCACAAGGGAGCGTTTTGCTGTCGTTGTAGAAACAATCCCATGGGTGACTTTTTTCTTAACAGCCACGCACAAGGGTGCTATTGGCTGTCCTGGTATATCTGGTGCGTGAGTATAATTCGGGTGACAAGCTGGGAAATAGCCGAGAAAAGGGGCGTGTTTGGTTTGTTTGGTTTAAACAGCCGGGGGCTGATGGGTTTGGCTTGCTAAAGCCGAGTGGTGCTTGCTTTTGAGTGAGTGACACCCGAAATAAAGTGAGTTTAGTTAACTAAGCGAAAAATATAAAAATTGTTTCATTTAATCGAGTTATATATAAGTGAGAAAAATAATTAGAACTTGCGGCGATCTAGTTAAAATATAACTAAATAATAAAAAACGTACTGGATATAATGTATAAGAGATATTGGGAAAAATCAGATACGAGAATTTGGACTAAAAATGGACTTTAGTGCCTTTATATAACGAGTAAGTTAAATCAGAAATCGGCAACATGGAAATTCGGAAAGTAATCCAAGACTTATATATAATTTAGACTATTATTTATCAATAAATATAACAACAATAAATATTTGACGGACGAGTTTTGATATAAAACGGAGACTTTTAACTATCTTAATAACTAAGGAGACATGAACGATGAAACGGAATTTACACTTTTAATAAGGACATACGTTACTTTAATATATGATAACATCTGACATATCTATTAATTAAACGATTACCGAATCGAGACTTTCGTAAGGTACCGTTTTCAGCCTTCTGCGAAACACGAAAGTATTTTCGGTTAATGACGTTTTACATTGAGCCGCGATGATTGAGTCTGCTTTTAAAAGTTGAGAGATTTAGCGGAGTCAAAACTAAAGTCGAGTTAATATATTATTTCAATTAATCAATGTTTACATTAATCCTTATTCGGTAGGAATGTAATTCTAAAAACAGGAAAGGTCTAAAAATATATAACTCGATAAATATATCGACAAAAGTTATGATTGGAACCGGAAAAAATAGTATAGTATTCAAAAAAAGTAAACTCAGGGTAAGGTTTAAAGAGCGAGCGCAAGTGGATTTTTCTTTCAATCAGAAAGTGCATGTATATATGGACCTGCATACATATATAAAAATATGTATGATTCGACGTTACGATGTAAGCATCGTATGATCTTTGCATTTATTTACGGGTGTATACTCTGAAAACGACATATACTTATAGGTATCAGTGAGTCCGTGTGGCAGATGCAGTTGACTTTAATTGGATCTATTGATCGTAAGGTCTTTAATCATGTGAGATTTTCATAGCCCTCGCTTTACAATATTTGAACTGATTTTATAACCCGCGAGGGGGATACATGGCTTGTTTACAATTCTTATACAGAAGAACAACACAGTCAGTTATCTAATAAAACTATGTGATTGGTTTAAGGATTTTGTGAGAGTCAAGGTAAGTCTATAGCCCCATCAGTTTTAACTGGTTATCTTCAACAACTATATTTTACGGGTGAAGACATGCTTGTTTACAAATGCATTTACAGGATTGTTTACGATGAGTTTACATACTTAATTTGCGCCCTAGTATTCCATATGGGAACAAAATTTGACTTCATGTTTTGGGTCACGAACATGCATACTTTCCATTTGAAATGACTTCTCGAAATAGCTTAGGTTGTCATCTTGGAACTGATGAGCAAAAAATTTTCTGCCCTTGGTGTTCTTGGAGGGGAGCACGCGAGTAAACATTGGACAAGTACATTATTGTTACATTCTCGCCATACGGACCAAGCGTGATTCTTTGGAGGGGGTACAACCGGTAAACTGGGAGTATATCATATACCGCATTAATTTGTATGCCCTGCCACATTAGGGTACATACAAGTCTACGTCACAGCGTCATGAAACTAGTGTAAATTCACTTAGGAGGGTAGAAGCGCGAATGTTAACGAAATTCGATCTTATACGTGATCGTGGATTCCTGTTCAAGGATTGATTTACACGATCACTTGGTACACAGAACATTAAATATCTATTCGGGATTCGACAACGCCCCGTTCGGGTGATTAGCTAGTCACCAGTTAAACGAACCGTTATAAATACATGTCGGATACATAGTTGGGGACAACAAGGGCCCCCCGACACATACAACTTGAACTATTTTGTTGACATTACATCGTTCATGCATATACTTATATACATCTTTGGATAATGATTGTACTTTTGGGATGACATAAAATGTGTTATGCATTCTTTAACAATCTTTGAATAAAGAGATTGGGATACGTTTGAGATGACATAAGAAGAGTTTCATGCACTTCTATTATAAAATCATTGCGGCAATTTTACATATTGGCTACTGTTGATGATACAGTTGGAATTACATATTTGGGGGGGGGGGGGGGGGGGGGAGGAGTTGTAAACTAATCTATGAACTCACCAACTTTAATGTTTGAACTTTTAAAGCATGTGTCTTTCTCGAGTGGACTTAGAGGTGCTTGTGGGGGATTGTGTGGGATGTGGGGGGCGGGAGGGGTGGGGGTGGAGTCTTTACATTCAAGCTTTTCATTAGTGAGCAATATATGGGACAACACGTATTTATTAAATTCAGATTTTATTGAATCTAACAAATTGTTTATTATCAAACGACACCTAGAGGTCGTTCTCTTTGTATCTATTGCTGTAATTTACGAAGTAGCAACCCATTTGGTATTGGCCGCTTGCGTGTAAGTTGATTTTTGGGGGTGTTACAGATTGTGTATCAGAGCAGATGGTTATAGAGAATATTGCATATTTTACCCTAGAACTAGAAACCGTTTTTCCACAAATAATTGCATCACAACAAACATTTTCAAAAGTGCATACACGCTACGTTTGCTTAGGTGCTTTCATTACGTGCTGCATTTGAGTGCTTTACGCAGTCTAATACCGACACGCAACAAAAGCGGCGCGAACGCTCTCGGAATATGAGTCGCACAATGGTCTCATTTCGTTCTCAGACATTGTAAGTTAAACGATGGTCTCTAAGGATATTATTTTTCTTCATAGCATTATACTATATTGTATTACACGGAGACCGTTATAATTTTTGTTTACATGGAATTATGTATGAATATAAGTATTACAAGTCTTGTATGGGCGGGACTTGTAATATAAAGATTGATATGATAATTGCTATGTAAACAAAACCCGTCACAGTTCTGTTTACATGGAATTATGTATGAATCTAAGTATTACAAGTCTTGTATGGGCGGGACTTGTAATATAAAGATTGATATGATAATTGCTATGTAAACAAAACCCGTCACAGTTCTGTTTACATGGAATTATGTATGAATCTAAGTATTACAAGTCTTGTATGGGCGGGACTTGTAATATAAAGATTGATATGATAATTGCTATGTAAACAAAACCCGTCACAGTTCTGTTTACATGGATTTACGTGTGAATCTGAGTATTACAAGTCTTGTATGGGCGGGACTTGTAACAGGAGGATTGATACGAAAATTGCTATGTTAACTCGTTTATAAGAACCTCCATCGTATTTACTCTAACCGAGTACTCATTAACTATCTTGAACTCTATGTTGATCTCGCCTGGCAGTTTTACTCCCAGCTTCTAAAGACGAGTTTGGAACACTCGTCCCATACTCATTAGAGCGCATGCATCGTCATGTCAACCACCTTGAAGGATATGAGAGTACGCGTATTGTACCGGGAATTATTAAGTAGGATGATTTATAATCCATTTATTTGAAAGGATTGGTACTCCTCTTCAGTTAAATAAATAAATTATAAATCACCGAACCATAAGTTTATCATTTCTTACTTACATAAATTTGGACGCTTCTTTATGTAAATAAGAAATTATAAATGAGTGGGCTTAATGGTATCCGATATGACATGAGTATGAACCTGAAATCGATAATCATCATAATCCGTTAAAAGGGTCTAGATATACAATCGTGTCTTGCCACTCAACAGAATCTTAAGGCCTCACTTGGAACTACTTTATCACATTCTTAAGTTATTACTTTTGCTGTTGCTAATCCTCGCGATTACGAACTATTCGTGGAACTAACAGACTTCTTACACACTTAAGCTAATGGAGCTTATTCATCGAACTAACGACTGAGTACCATAATCCGCCATCTATCGCATAAGCTCTCTCGCGAGCCCCTCTCATTTATTAAACTTTATTCTTGGAATATTGTTTCTCGAGATGTCCTAATTTTCGGCATCCCATTACCATTTATTATAATATTGACGTTATGGTCGCTGTTGTTGGGTCCTGGAGCGGTCCCGACTGATACACCTTTATCCAATAGGTTATGCAACTCCCTTTAAACGGGATAAACACCTATCGACGAAACAGATAGTTGGACTATTCATTTCGGGCCACTAGTAGGAAGACTTAGGTCGCGATACATCCTAGTACTGCCAAGTAAGTTGGGTACTTACATACATAAGCCACATTAATGTGAATCATCGAACATTACATATAGTAGAAACGAGACTCCGTCCTCGGACATTTAGAGACTTATACAAACATACTCACGCGACTACACTTTCTTTTTGAGGATTTCACTATAATGAGACTTTTCCCAGACCGTGGTTATACCAGTCATAAGATCTGTAATGATATATTTTGAGATACCTATGTTAATGGATTAAATATCCTGGTCAAACTTAGCCAAAATTTTTAGTATATTGAGAATTGTCGAAACATCAAAATTTTGCTAAATAAAGTTATCATCGTTTTGTTTCGAACTAGCTTATTAAATCTTAAATCTCTTCTTGGTCACACAATCGGTTAACACAAAAATTAAATCTCGGGACGAGATTTCTTTAAGGGGTAGGTACTGTAACATCCGGCAATTTTTGGAATTTTAAATGACTATTTTAAACTTTGACTTTTCAGGTCCGACTTGACTTTTTGACTTTTAACCTTTTATTGTCTCATAAAAACAGTTACCGCTTAACCGGCAAAATTTTCGGAACATATTTTAAATAATAAATCATATTTATTATTTCATACCTCATGTACAAAATTTATTTTAAATTTATTTGACTTGAAAACGAGAAGATATAGGTTCTTCCTAAGTTGACTTATCAAAAACGACTCGCTAAATAACGTTTTCACGACTCGGACTCTAAAGCAATTTGATGTAACACGATATTTCAGACAACTTTTCAGTTTTACCCGAAACACGAAACCAAGCAGAAAATGACTAAAATAGCCTCGCAAAATTTTGAACACAACACGTACCAACCCAAGAATAATTAAATTTATGTTTAATTATCACTTTTTATTAAATAAAAATATTTAATAAATTAGTTAATATTCTATTCAATAGCGTTTATTTAAAAATGCGAACGTTTAAATCAAAGTTTATTTTACGGACAAAGCTTTCGGGTAATACCCCATGACTACCAAATAAATAATAAACATTTTATATAAATTTTTTTAAAACGTTTATGAAAACTAGTCATGTGAATATTCATACTTCATGGAAAAATCATTTTAAACGCAATGGCGTAATTTTCGTGCCTTGAATAAATCGTTAACTGGCCTAAACGAGTCCCGAACCATTATTTAATAAAAGTTACACTTTTGGTCCCTGTGAGAATAGTTACACAATTAACCCTCATCTATTGGAGACTTGTCACATTTTCTTATAACTCTCTAATATAAATATATACATACTTAGGGTTAAATTCATTTTATAAAAACCTAACACATACTTCCTCCCCTCTATAAACACTTTTCGGCGCCACCACTTTTCCGGCGAGACTTCCGGCTGCCCCACCCCAGATCCACAGTCGAACCACATCACCACCATCGCCTATACATCATCATCACCTCACCACCGAATCCACATCCACCATCACCATCTCTCTGCCATTACAAGGATGCGTTGGGTTTGTGGTTAGCACCAGCGGGTGCGTTTGGTTTACTACTCAACCCGACTAGGGTGTGTTGGTTTTGTTCTTAACCGTACCAAATAGGGTGCGTAGGGTTTTGATAAACCCACCAGGGTGTGTTGGTATAACAGACCCACTAAGGAGGTGCGTCCGGTTTAAGTATTAAACGACCAAGAGGGTGTGTTTGGTCCGGGTAAAAACACCACAGTAGGGCGCGTTTGGTTTTGCAACAATTAGGGTGGTTGGTTAGAGTTTAAAAGAGTGGGGTGCGTTTGGCTGTGTAAAATCCGCCAACTAGGGGTGCGTCGTTTTGATATAAACCAGATATGGGTGCGGTTAGTTTTGATCTTGGCAGCCATAGGGGCGTTTGTTTGTTTATTTCAGCCACTAGAGTGCGTGAGGTTTAACTAGAAAACAATAAAGGTGCGTTTGGTGGTGATTGAAAAGCATAAGGGGCATTTGGATTGGCTGCGAAACAGCCAAATGGGTGTTTGTTTGTGGGTTTGGCACCTGTTAGGGTGCGTTTGGTTTGTGACAGCCCACAAGGGGCGTTTGGTTGTGGTTTAACAGTCGTGTAGACTATTTGGACAGCAAGGGGTGCGTTTGGTTGGGTCGTGACAGCCGTTAGGGTGCGTTTGGTTAGCGACAATCGAAAAGGGTTCGTTAGGTTTTATATATATAAGGGTGTGTTTGGTTTAGAGAATCGGTTAA
>BQNB010059638.1:24889-37244 GCA_026074375.1 Tanacetum coccineum | reverse complement strand
GATTTATGTCGAAATGAAAGTTTACGATTAATAACATGTAAACGTTTATTTTTATCGTGAATGTTTTTACATTTTGTCATCTCCAAAACGTAGAGGAGTCAAAAAATATAAATAACATTTTTTAGGCATTATTTGTATTAACAAAACCCATTAAACCAATCACTACTCATTTCTCACAACACACAAATCAACTGTTCTAGAACACACACCTATTCCCAAAATCAAATCAAACCATTCAAATCCTAAAAACAAAAATGGCAAACCAAGAACAAATTCCACAACAACAAGATCCACAAGATCAACCACAGAGGCCTCCGAGCCCCATTCCTTTTACACCTGCAAAACAAGTTGGATTCAATCTCGAAGACATCATTTTAAATACCAACAATGAGGTTGGTCTCCTTTACCCCTCACACATAAAAACAAATAACTTCAAATGTGTCTCCAACTTCATATCTAAGTGTTTTCTTAGGGAAGCCTTCTAGATCTCCAATCTAATATAAGGAATACTTATCTGAGTTCTGGTACACATCCAAAGCACTTAAGAACTCTAAGGTTTTATTCTCTACTCCCACTAGTGGTATTTTTGGAGAAGTAGGAGTTAACACATTTAGGAACGCCATTGGGGCACATTACTTACCTTATTTAAGTAAATATATTACTTACCATAGTTAGGTAGTGGTTTCTAACAATTGTGTATGGGGTGGAAGTCTCTGCCAAAGGAACTCTCAAAAGAGCTTCCTTCCTCCTAGGTGGAGACTATTAATGGCACAGATTATCTTGTATTTAAGGGGTAAAACTAGAGGTTTCGATCATATCATAAACAAAGATGCCATTATTTTGTATAGTCTAGCAAACGAGGTCAACATTAAGCTAATATACTTTGGGAGGAAATCATCATTAAGCTAAATAAGAAAACTAGGGAAGAAGTTATTCCTTACTGTATGTTTCTATCTCTACTAAAACAACATAAGATGAAGGAGCCAGCCTATGGAGATGTTGATGTTATAATAAACCTCACTCAATTCTTCAGTGTTAACAACTAGACACTGAAGACAACCCAACCTGAAAGGCCTTCTTTTACTGACCACATGCTGGCTATCTGCGCTGTAGATAAGCCCGTGGTGTTTAAAGCTCCTAAAACCTCCTCAAAAGTTGACAAGAAGGATTCCAAAGGCAAAAAGCTTGGAGCTAAAACTAGATCCAACAAAATCCAAACTGGATCCAAGTCAAAGGAAACCAAAGATGGGTCTTCTAAAGTACCCACTGGATCCCAAAGTAGCCATTTCAAAACTGTGTCCAGTTCGGCCTTGGATACAAAACCAAGCCAGCCTTCAGCTTCTACACCTATAGATGATGGCATGCATAATGAGGACCAACACGCAACTGGTAGCCCAACCTCTTTAGGGGTCACCCGTGAAAAAGAGCCCACACTCAACTCAGTAGTGGTATGTTAGCATCTAATCTTAACCAGCCTATATTTTCAATTCCTTTCATTATTCACTCTAAGTCTGCATTCGGACGTGATGCTTCAGTAGATTCCACAACTAAAGCTAATTCTGGAAAATCTGCTCCTCATTATTCAATACATCAACAACAAGGTAGAGATGAAGGAACCAAAAACTATACACTTGATCACATATTTGCAGGTACTAACCTAAATGTTCTTGCAGACAAAACTAAATCTATTAGTGAAGGGTTAGAAACTATCCTTACTACATCTATTCGTAGGGTTAATATTTTGAAAATTCATTTTTTAAAGAACGGGATTTCATTCCCGTGTTCATTTTCTTCATTTTTAGCTTTAAACATCTCTCGTTTTAGAATTTCTTTAGCATTTCTTTTTAAATTACCTTTGCAAGGTTAATAGTTTAGAAAATCATTTAGAGCTTAATTTTAGTGTTCTTGCTTATTTGCCGCGTTTACTTTATTTCCAGTTATCGTTTTTTTCGTAGTTAGATTTAATTGTGCCTTTATTTGCTCACTATTAGGATTTTAGAAAACAATCATCTTCGAACCAATTCAAGTTATTGTCCAAATAACAAACGGGGTCTCAATTTCATAAATCTTTGGGAAAACGACCGGTAATCACTTACCGGTTAAACATATTATATTTTCATGTGATTTTTCTTACTACCTTTTTCCTAAAGGGTAGTAGAGGAATTTCATAATCGTTATATTATTATACGTATTAAAAACTATACATCAAGTTTTTGGCGCCGTTTCCGGGGATCAAACCCGGGTCACCCGCTTGACAGGCAGGAATACTTACCTCTCTCTCGTCACTATTAACGCATACACAAACACACTTAAATTTTTCTTCCCGCTCTATTAAAATCGTCATCTCCAAGACCATCAAACAAGACCATTTCAATCCTCAAGGTAAATTACAAAAGTGTTCCTTATCTTCTAAACAACTCATAGCTAAAAGGAATTAGGTTGTAACTCATTTTTTAGCTCGATTGCCCTAGAAATTAGTTTAGGGTTCACGAAAATCAAAAGATGACCAATTCCAAAATTGAATGAGGGGTTTTGATGCTTGAAGTGTATAGAATACTCGCCCATTGCAGTTAATCATGAGTCGAACGTTCAAATGGGTTTTTGAATGATTCTTGTTTGCGAAAATTTGGGTTTTTGGGATTCAGTGAAATATGTTTGTGGGTTTTGTGCTAGGACGTTTGTATTCTCTTCCTTAAATGTATTTGAGCCATAAAAGGCACTCCTTGTTTGTGGTTTCTTGTATGAATGTGTTGAAATGTTTAAACATGCTCGTTTTTGAACATTCTTGATGATTCTGTGACTAATTGTTGTTATAACTGATCCTAAGTGTTATTCAACTGATATGTATGCTATTTAACCAAGTCTTGATGCTTAAAATTGCATGTTTGTGGTAATGTATGCTTTGAAGGCGTGTTAACAACCGTCTGTGTGAGGCGAGTTAACAACGCCTTCAGCTGCGAGTAAACAACTCCCTTTAGAAGGCGAGTTAACAACACACCTTCATGAGGTGAGTTAACAATATGGCTTCACGAGGCGATTTAACAACCTCTATAGGAGGCGATTTAACAACCTCTATAGGGGGCGATTTAACAACCTCTATAGGAGGCGATTTAACATACATATAGGAGGAGAATTAACACTCCTTAATAGGAGGTGTTGATCCTAATAGAATAGATCTTGATTAGCTTGTATAATGTTAAGTTGTATTGAATAAATTCAAAACAACTATGATAAAAACTTTGATTGTAAATATCAAAGACTATGCGAAATCTAGTCAATGATACTAAGAAGAATTTAAATGAAATGGTAATGAATAAGATAAATAACAAACAGTTTATCAAACTTTCAGCCTCAATATAATACGAACACTCTTAATAGTGTTAGGGTTACAAAACCTTGAAGCTATGACAATTCTATGAATGACTCGATTTGATACTTTGATTCTATGCCTTAGGACCTCCTTTTATACACCAAGGAGTCCTAATGGGATTACAATATTTTCCTAAGTTATCATAATCTTCTAAACAAATAACTTATACGTATCTTTTACAAAAATATCTCATGCATATCACATAAGCAATCTTTATCTTTTCTTCTGTCGTTATCCATCCCTTGACAGTAGAAACTCTTTCAGCAGTCTTAATCTTTTTAGCAGTTGTAACTTTATACCAGCATCATTAACTGTGTACAAGCAGTAGTAACTACTTAGAATATTTTCTTCAATCTTCACTAGCAGTACTAACTTTACTCTAGCAGTACTAACATATACTAGCAGTACTAAGTTACACTAGCAGTAGTAACTTTCTACTAACAGTTGTAACCTCATGCAGTATTTGTAGTAGCAGTATTAACTTTAATTGAGCAGTCTTAACTTTGTACTGGCAGTACTAATATATACTAACAGTAGTAACTGTGAACTAGCAGTATTAACTTTATACTAGCAGCACTAACTACTTAGCATATGTTTCATCAAAGTTAATGAGCAGCACTAAGTTATGCTTAACAGCAGCAACTCTAACCTTAACAACGGTAACTTCAAGATCATCAAGAAGTTTTTTAATCCCAATAGGACGCGATTTAGCAATGGATTTCAATTAATTTTAAGATTGAATTTCTTTCTGAAGGAAATTTAAAACTCAAGTTAGGTAGCTAATTAAAATTGGTTAATTATGCAATCTAAGCAAGTTAAGTAGGCTATATATCAAGGTTCAACAAAAATATTTGAACATGTCTTAGGTTACCTTATTCTCTACAACTTAGTTTGAATAGGATTCTAAGAAGCAGTATTTCAGTTGTCTTAATGCCTTTCACATTATGCTCAATTAAGTTGCCCTTTGGATGATTAGATCTTATTCAAACATGCTAAATGCCTTAATGAGCCTAATAATTAAAATGATATCACAACATGAATCAAGCTTAAGTATTCAACAATCAAAGGCCTGATAGTGTGTTACATATAAAATTGGTTATATGTATAAACTGTATTGGTCAAATCTTAGCAGAAACATGAATACCACTCAAGCTCAACAGAAAGCCCTTGATGATGCTCTTGTTGCCCCTATGGACCGTCTTGAGTTCGACAAATGCAACATGAGACTCAAGACAGACATCAAACCAAAAGAAGCTACATTTCAAGTGGTGTTGGATGTTCTTGCTCTCATTCCCTTCTACCAAGCATTCCTAATCGATGCAGAAGTTCTTGGTATTTATATGCAAGAATTTTGGGCTACAATTTCCGTTCATAAGTCATCCATCAGATTCATGATAAACAAGAAGAAAGTCTCTCGATGTTGATATATTCAGATAAATTCTCCAGTTTTGCCCTAAAATTCCAAGACAAAAGTTTGAAGACCTCTTATGGGAACATGATATCCTCTCTTTCATTAGACATCTTGGGCAATCTGGAGACATCATTTACCTCTCTGATGTGAATATTGACTACTTACACCAACCATGGAGAGCATTTGTTACCATTGGTATGTGATTAATTACACATACCTTTTACCTTTAAAAACAAGCTAAAATAACAAAAAACGGACACAAAATGCCAAATATATGCTTGTTTTGTGATTTATGCTGTGCAGGTAACGGATATTCACTAAAGGACAAAAAAATCAAGCCAAAACGGACAAAACCGAGCACGGAATGAAAAGAGCATCAAAGTTAAAGTCAAAGTCAACTGAAAAGTCAACCGAAAAAGTCAAAGTTGAAACCAAAGAAAAGCTAAATGGGCCAACCCGCACCCATCTAATGGGCCAGGTCAGCCCATTTAACATTATGAAGACAAGTTTAAAATATAAACATGGCCTAATGCCATGTTTATAACAAACAGCCCAATCCATTTGGCCCAAAACCAAACAAACAGCTTAACTCCCTTATGTGTAACTGCTGTCAAGTATATTACACAGCTGGTCCTCCCCCTTTTGCATCGTTAGTCCAAAAGGACTAACGATGCCAGTCCTTAACAAAAACAGGGGACTAACATCCGTTAATTTTTCCACCTTTAACCCCATTTACAAAACTCGTCCATTTCCCACCATTAACCCTTAACCCCCAAATCTTTACACCACCCACGTGCTACTGTTCATCTGTCTCTTTCACCTCTTCCCCAAAACCCCCACCTTAACCCCACACCCACAAGCTGCCAAAGGACTCCACGATGGCAATCCTCAACTCTGCTATTGGTTGATGAAGACAAAGACAAAATCAAGGGCTTAGATTAAAGGTCTTGATGAGCAAGAAAGATTAAGGGCTAGGATTGAACTTTTGAAGTCTCTCACTCGACAAACACAACAAGCACAAAAAGAAGACCCCGCAGTTTTAGCATTTGATATAAATAGTTTAGGATTTTCATTGTAATATACATCTAGAGTAATTTTAGTGTAGGAGTAGTGTAGCTTTTAGGAGTAGCTTAACTTAGACTTTTCAAACTTCTGTTTTAATATTATTGTCTTTTAAGTTTTAAAACCTTGTAATCTTTTTAAGTTTTATGAAATTTCAGTTAAAATTTCTTTAAATGCATAATTTTCCATTTCTTAAAAACTGCTTATTGTGTTCTGCTGATTTTCCTGGTTTATTGTCTGTTAAGATCAGTCTTTGTATTGCTTATTTGATCTTCTTTTAAGCCTTTCTTAATCTGTTTTTAACTTAAAATGTGTTTTACAAATTTTAAAGGGGTGTTTGGAAAACTGTTTCACTCAAAGCAAAAATGAGTTTGAGTCCTTTTTGTCATCAAAACCAACTTTGATTAACCATTTAGTAGTCTTTGGATCTTTTCCCTTAGTTGTTTTAGTCTAAAATCTTGTTTTAAGGTATTATGTACTCAAATGTTGAATCTGTGTTCATTAAATTTTTAGAATCTGTTTTTTAAACTTCAACTCCTTGTAATTTTTCTTAGTTAATGAAAATTTTCGTTCTTAAAAGTTATTGCAAATCTGTCCATTTCAATCTTTGTGCATTTAAGCTTTTATTGTTTACAAGCCATTTCTAGAAGTTTTTAGGTCCTGTATAACATATGGTTTATGCAATTCTTTAGCCTAAAAAAGTTTTCTCAGTTTTAATTTGCAAAAAAATTGGCCTTAAGGGGTGTTTGGGTCAAATCTGGGAAGGATTGACTTTTAATGTGTCAAACTTATTTTGTCCCTTGCCCAACTTTAGTTAGCTAAATTAGTTGTTTAAATTAGTTTTTAAAAAGATTTCAAGGCATAAAACTCATTTTTAATGTAGTTGGTACTTGGTAATTAAATATGTGATCTCAAAATTTTCTTCCTAGCTTATAGGATTAGGAATTTGAATGAGTTGTTGTTGTGTTGTTTTTGTGTCTTAGCGCATGTTAGAATCAAGAAGTAATAGGCCTGCACTTGTCTTTGGTTTTAAAATGAAATCTGTCAATGTTTTCTTTAGCATAACAGTGGTTAAAAAAAATGGTTGAAAGTCTTTTTTTTAACCCAACTTTTAGGCTAGCATAAGTAGGTTATGGGATTTGATTTTGATTGTGCAATTAGTTAGAAGTATGAAGTTTATTTGTTTCAACTTATTTTTCAGTTTTGAGCTTATTTAAGTTCTTAAATATTAGCCTGCAAGTAAGGGTTTAGGGCTGCTAATCCTAAAAAGCCAAAACTAGCACATGCTGATTAAGTTATTTATTAGGTGTAGAGCTGTTAGAAGTAGCTTATTTAGGTTTAAGAGAGATTATAAAGTAGAATTTAATCCCCCTTCTAGCTTATTCAGTTCAACTTTTAGCTTTTTGTGCAACTCAGTTACATGTTAAAAGGTTTGTAGCAAACTGCTCTTTTTTTTCTTCAGCTTGTTTAACGCTTATTGTTGACTTTTACAAAAAGTTTTTTTTTTAAAATTGTTGTGTTCCAGCTTATTTATAAGATGCTTTTATAATTTTTCAAAAAAAAGGGTCATGGGATTCGAACCCATGACCTCTAGACAAGGAAACATACGTTTTAAGGGGATCCGATTTAACCATTGTGCTAAGTGTTACAAGTTGGTAACATTTAGCATAGTTTAAAATATAACCCTAGTTCTTTCCTTTTTATGTAAGCTGATTTAGCTTATTTCACAGCTTATTTGATAAGCTGTGAATCCCAAATTATTTTTCCTAGATAGAACATAGCTTAATTTAGTTTCCCTGAATTTTTCATAATTTTTCGAAATTATTTACTATTTTTTATGCATTTAATTAGATTAACTGTTTTTTTAATTATAATAAATTAACTAATAGTCCAAAAATTTTAATTCTTTTTTACAAAATTTTCTTTTATCATTTAAGACTTATGAAAATTAATTTTGCTTTCGTAGGGTTAAAATTTGACATAGTTGATAAATTAGACGCGTTTTTAGATTCCCGGTTTTTGTTTTTTTGCCTTCAGTTATTAATGCCTTTCCTTTTTAGCTTTCTAATTCCTTTATTTATGTTTCCCGTAGATTTTTAGGTTATTCCCTTGCCCTTTATGCTTCCCGTAGAATTAGGATTTATTCTAATGCCTTATTTTGCTTTCCCGTAGTTTAGGAATTAATTCCCGTGCCTTTTTATGTTTTTCCCGTAGAATTTAGAATCCAAAACCAAATCCTTCTTGCATTCAAGCATCCAAAAGTCAAACCAAAAACGTAACCGTCAATTTCACGCCTCGTTGGGAGAACGACCCGGGTGATCACTTGCCCGGAATCATTTATATCATACCCGTGAGTTTGTTGACCTTTTTCCTAAAGGGTTGACTAGGTTGACTTGCGGGGATTTTATATTTGATATTTTATTATACTATTTGATATATAATTACCCCTAAAAAGGTGATTATCATTTTGGCGCCGCTGCCGGGGAGGTGTGTTGCGACAATATCGTTACGGTTTGACGATTAGTGACTTGAAGATCCTTCCTCGTGAAGTTATTGCTTTTGAAAAAAAAACAATATAAAATACAAAAATATTTTTCTTTTCTTTTTAGTATATATATAAAAAAAATATAAAAACATTGTCCTAAAAAAGATTAAAATGCATCATAAACATAATACTCTCAACTTTGAGTATTATCATTAATAAGTTCCCAAACAAAAGATTAAAACTTGCCTTTGTGTCACTTGCGAGGTACGGCTCACCTTTAATCGATTAACAAACTATAAGAGGGGTATAAGGAGGGTTGTTCCGAGGAACTACGACCCGAAAGGAGAAGGTTTTTAATAGCTTCGCGCTTTCCCGCTCCTTCGCTCCTTTGTGCGTTTTTCTTTTAAAGAGCTACCGTGAAGCAAGTTGATTATTGGTTTAAGTTATCCGGTCTCATTGTTTTGTCCTCTAATAAAATGAATTGTTTAAAAAACTTAAAAATCCCAAAAATAATCTTCTTTTTCTTCTATACCATTTAATTCTTTTCTTAACCCTCTCATTTTTAATTCTTAATGTCGACATTTATCCTATGCGTTGGTTGCGGAGAACCATTATATGGTCACCCGTGTCAACAGTGTACTTGCGAGCGGTGTGGTAATTATCTTCGAGATGGATATTGCTTTCTATGTAATTCAAGGAATGGAAATTCTTTCATTTATGATTCGAGTCCAAATTCTTTTGATAATCCTCCCGATTTTTCATACCCACCTCCACAACCCCAAACGTATTCTTGTGAGTTTTGTGGGAACGATGCTCATTATTGTTACGATTGTCCACCTCAAGTTCCGTTTATCTACAATCCAGAACCGTGTTACAATCAAGACTTTAATTTCCCACAAAATTGTCAAAGTTATCCAAAACAATATCCTTGTTGTGAAAACTACGGGGGTCCTCACGAAACTTTTAAATGTCAACCGTTGAACCAAAATTGTTATGATTATAATTCTCCCAGTTTTGACTAATTTCAACCCCCACAGTATCCCGTCATTCATCAACCAATTCGAGAAAAAACTTGTGCAGAATTGCTAGCAGAGGAACGGACGGCTAACATTAATACTCAATCCACGCAGTATTCCGTCATTCATCAACCTCCTCAAGAAACTAGTTTGGATTTTTTGCAAGATAACAGAAACCTAATTAACTATGTGCAAACTTTCTTAGGAAATTTTAAACAATTTTCTTTTTATGAAACACCAAAGGTTGTATCACTAGCATGGGAGACAATTTCTGAAATTAAGCATGCTTTTAAAGACAAGCAATATCAACCGGATGGTATTCTAGAGCTATTTTGTAAACTTCATGATGATGTGCAAAATATTCATGAGGAGTTGGCAGAGTACATAGATACTCCGAGTTGGAATCGTCCTACCATCTACTGTGATGATGATGATGATGATGATGATGAGGATTATATTATTGCAATCATACCTGACTTACCAATTACAGACTCTCTCATAATGGAGGATGAGCATCTTGACACTATTCCAGCAATGGAATCGGATGAATTAATAAAGTCTAGTGTCGAGAACCTTGTCCAAATCCCAAGTGAGTCCGAGGGTATTCCCGACAATATGTGTGATGTGCCTTTTCGTGATAATTCTCCGCCTCTTGACATTTCAAAAGATCAATTTGAGGGTTTCTCCGATTCTAACGATGATTCTACTTCGATTGATGACGATTCTTTCTCTATTGACGACATCGATTATGTTGAGGCATCACCTCCCGATTCTGAGCTCGTCAGCTTAGAGGTGGTGGAGATTGTTATCCCGGAAGTTGGAGGGATTGATACTGATATTCTTCTAACAATCAAAGACGATATTCTTCGTGAAAAATTGTTGAATGTCGATCTTCTATTGCTTAAGTTCGAAGCATTAAAAGGATAATCCCACTCCATCTTCTGAGTTTGTGACAAGTCTTCCCTACATTCTTAACTTATCTTAGGGAGACTAAACACCTTTGATATTTCTGGTACCCGAATTAAACTTTTTGCTTTAATCTGGAAGAGATTAGTAGTGGCAATCCCACTTCTTATTCTGATTTATCTCTTCCAGATTATGAAGCATTCTTTTGTAGATATGTGAGCCATTCGGGAAATTTTCACTCATGGATGTGGTGAGAGGATATTTTTGATAATCAACAAGAGAACCAAGAGTTCATGTGCCTATATGTGTTACCACCCATCCACCTTCAATGGATTTCGGATTCACGCTTTCTAATGCTTCCATCAGATCCGATCTTGTAGTTTCTTTTCCTTCCGGAACTAGAAACAAGATTTTTGATCCAGGGATATTCATTGAAGTCCAATCCAAGAGATTTCTATCACCGAATGATTTTTCTATCTCATTCATCCGTGATCCTCTTTCACCAGTGTTTGACACTTTGCTCTCATTTTCATCCGAAAATGAGGACAACGTTTTCAATCCTGGTATTCTTGCTTCTAATGAGGAGAAATCTCCTCATCTCTTATCTCATCAGGGCTTTAAAACTTTCCAGCTCATTTCTGAAAGCCCGATGATGATTTCTGGAAGGGACATTCCTATCTTGGATGTTTTATTTCTCCATTTCTATCCTCTTTGACCAGCTCAAGTATGGGGGATCGAGTCAGGCTCAAGACTCGGTTAACAAAAATAAGCGCTTTGTGGGTGGCAACCCATGCTTATCCCTTAGTTTTATTAATGAATAAGTGTGTTGTGAGGAGGCTCGCCTCTGCCTTCTCTCGTGTTTTGTGTTTTGTGGTTTATTGTCCAGTATTTCCCGGATTGTTATGACTCTTGTGCTCGCGGTTTTGTCCTTTTATCACTCGAGCTTCACATCCTCAGCTTCATTATGGGAATCCAATATCCAAATCTTATCGACTAACGTTTATCTTTAAGCATACTTAATAAACGGCTTAGGATTTACGTAGAGACCCTTCTTAAAACATTGAGGACAATGTTCGGTTCTAGTATGGGGGGATCTATCGATTTGATTGTGCATGCAGTCGTTGTTTTTACGTGATCCCGTTTTTACCACCAAAATACCAAAAAATGAAAAAAAAATTAAAAATTCTCAAAAATAAAATAAGTGTTTTGTCATAATTTTGACTTTTCTGCTGGGTAGAATAACAATAAATTTTAACTCGATCGAGCGTGTTGAGCTCTAGCTTGTTCCTTAACTTTTACACTAAGCATTCACGGATCTTTGTGATGAACGAAAAATGATAGAGTTAATTATGAGTTGGATGCTAAACAAGGATTATTTGGAAATCTTACAAGCTCATAAGTGTAATTTATGGCTTTTTCTCCCATAAGATCCTAACCGGACTAATAATACGTGCTATTTTTGAAAATTAAACTTAAATCAACATTTTTTGAAATTTAGTCAATAACACTTTTGTCTTAGTTAAAATTTATACTTAAATTTTCCAAAAAGAAATCTTCTCTATATATCGTGGTATAAAGGTTAATGTAAAAAAAATGATGATGAATAAGGTAATAATAAAAACTGTGGGCTGATAAAAGTTTACTGCCTCTCGTCGGCTCATAACCGATGTGGCAGTCTTCAAAAGAAGGCCCATAGTAAGAATAATAATCAGATACTGATAAAAGTTTGCTGCATCTTGTCGGCTCACAACCGATGTTGCAGCCTTCAAAAAGGTCGAGGATGTCAATTGTATCATGGTTATGTTAATGTTAAGTGTAATAAATGTGATTTAATAAATATAGGGAAAATCTTTTTTTCTTAAATTTAAATATGCTTTCGAACTAAGACTATTTCATTTTAAGTTGTGGTTTTTCTAATAAGCTATAAACGGGAAACCAAAGAGTTTTTGAAACCGAAGGTTCGTGAGTCTCGATACTAGTCTCAGTGGGGTGTCAAAAGCCTGGTCACTTAGCCGCATGGTTGGGATGTGCCGAGACGAAAGTCGCTACATGGGATGATCTCGCCTTCAAACTCATTATTCTCGGGTGGAACGTGAAGCATAGAA
>BQNB010059638.1:0-15226 GCA_026074375.1 Tanacetum coccineum | reverse complement strand
ATGAAGGTTCTCATCCTTAATGCTCTTTTTTTTGAAACTTCTACTTATGTCTCATGAATCTGTGGTGGTAGGTTTAAATTAACAGTCATCACTTAAGGCTCTCACCCTGAGAGACTTCGCTCGTTTCTTTCTGCTTAAAGCATGTGCTGCAACGTTTACTTTTCCAGGGTGATATCGAATCTTACAATCGTAATCACTGAGCAATCTACGTGGTCTCATGTTTAATTCCTTTTGATCTAGAATGTGTTGTAAGCTCTTATGGTTTGTAAACGTGGTATGCTTTATTCCATACGGGTAGTGTTCCTAAATCTTGAGAGTAAACATTATTGCTCCTAATTCTAGGTCGTGTGTCGTGTAGTTCTCCTCATGACTTTTAGTTGTCGAGAGTCGTAAGTTATCTCTTTTTCCTTCTGCCTCATTATAGTACCTAATTCTTTTGCGATGCTTTATAATAAACCACGAAGTTTTCCGTTCCGTTAGGTAATACTAAAATCGGTGCACTACAAGGTTTCTATATTAACAGTTGAAAGGCTTTCTCTTCTTTCTCTTCCTATTGGTATTTCACATTCTTCTGAGTTAGTTTGGTTTAGAGGCTTCTCTATCCTAGAGAAACCTTCAATAAATCGTTGGTAGTAACCGGCCAGACCTAAGAATTTGCGTATCTTCGTTGAAGTCGTAAGTGTTGCCTAATCCTTGATTGACTCAATCTTGGCGGTATCGACATGAATTCCTTGACTATCAACAACATGGCCGAGAAATTTCACTTTCGGGAGCCAGAATTCACACTTAGAGAATTTGGCGTATAATTCCTTATTCTTAAGTAATTTTGAGATAAGCCTAAGGTGTTCCTCGTGCTCCTTATTTATCCTCGAGTAGATAAATATGTCATCGATGAATATTGTATGATATTGGATATCATAACACAATGAGAAGATTTGGGTTGAGCTGATTTCTTTAGAGAGAGAAACTAGAGAGAAACTTTCTAGTGAGAGAAAATGGAATACTTGTATATTAAAATGACTAACCACCTCTTCCATGGCATGGAAGAGGCTTATATAGTGCTTACAAAATCGGCCCTTAGGCCTTGGTATGGGCTTACACATGGGGGTTTAATACCCGGCCCAATACTGTTTGTTATACGATTAACTATTAACTACGAGTTACGTTAAATTCTAAAATACATGGGGTGACCGAGTCTTTTTCTTATATCTAACAATCTCCCCCTAAGGGAGGTCACCCTAGAAAATACTAATCTTAAGCTAGGCAATCTTATGATTGTTCTTGTGTTCCAGCTCGTAGTCTTTGATTCTTCATTTGATATCTTGTACTTTGATGCAATGATCTTTGATCTTTAATCTTGAGCTTGTTCCTTGACTCGACTTATATGTGATCTTGAGCTTCTTTGAGATCATCAGCCAAATGTAATATCTAATCATCATCTTGTGGTCGTTTGCCATCTTGTGTTTGTGACTTATAGACCGACATGCTCATACCTTTCTTGATCTTGAAAGCTTGAATGTTCTTTGTTCTTAAAGTTCTTTTAACTTTAATACTTGGTCACTTCAAGAAGGACGTGTGATATCAGATTTGCGGAAGCTTTGTAAAATATACTTGAACTTTCATGATGTCTTTGGATGTGTCGGTCTAGTATGAGCATGTGGTTATGAATCTGACTTGTCTCCGGCCACCAGCTACTACTGTCGGGAATACCTGCAAGTTTACGTTAGTAATAAACGAAAGAGTCTTTGTTTACTTTTGTTGAATACGGTTGTAATAACCACGGTTCCCCGTTTATCAGTATAAACACTGCTTGTGATCAGGTAGAATTCCAAAGAATCTCATTGACAGGGTTACGTAGCTGCACTAGCGTTCTCAATACCGCAGCGTCTCAAAGCAGACAACACAGTATGAGTGAATCAGTTAGACAAAGTCTCATCGATTGAAGAGAAAATTGATTTGAAAATCAATCGACATGTCACTTGAGAAAGTGTTTTTGTAACACATCAAGAGTTTTAAGCTTTTATCAAAATTCATCAACTGTCAATTCATAAACTAGACCGAGTCGATATCCAGTGTCACAAGTTTGATCTATTAAGGATCTTACAAGTCACCTACCAAGAGCTTTTTTGATGTTGGCTCAAGCAGGATTTCCATCTTCACTATGAATACTTAAGTATCACTCGGATGTTCTGGCAATACCACATGGATAATACGTAGGACTCTTTTGATAATCCTTATTTTCACAATGTATGAACGACAAGTAAATTGGAATAGTGTCCTAATGAGATTTATGGATGATCTCTTGGCTCTAGACTCTATTGTGCGTTTTAGTTTTAGTGATCGGAGGCTGGAGCGGACTGCCACCTTTTCAATATCAACTGACTCGGAGTGAGAAAGTCAATAGATAACGTGTTTAGTCTCTGTGAGAAATGAAACAGATTTATTTTGAGAGATTCTAAGTGGCTAAGGAGGGTTGTGCATTGCATCATTGGGTCCATGACGACTTTGTTCAATTTCAGCAATCATCATTGTGATTCTGACAGCAGATGTATTGACCTGATTTCTGCCTAAGTGTATGGAGGGCTTCTTTCTTTTCACCCTTTATCCTTACAATTCTTTTTCATTCTTCAACCCTTTCAGTGCTTACCGAGACTTCATGACTAGTACCTTGTTGGGTTTGTTCCAGTACTAGCTCTATCTCAGTCGGCACTGTTCCCTTATTCTCACTTTTACTCCTTTTTTATATCATACCTAAGGACTTCTACACTAACTAGTGGATTATCCCTGGGTAGATCCCTCCGATTCTGGCTGGATCATGGGAACTAATACCTAACCTTACCAACCTTATAACTTTGATAAAATTAAATACATGGTCGGTCTTTTGGTACAGTTCACCTTGCCATAAAACCAATTGAAAACTCAATCAAGGTACTTGTGATATAAATATCAAAGCTTTTTGTACCTCGATTGTTTTTTACTTTTCAAAAACGCTCCCCCTCAACATGTGCATCGATAAACAAAAATATTTAGCACAAGGAGGATGGAGTATACACATGAGTCCATAAAATCATATTTTTATCAGTTTTCATATTTTAATCACATTTTCTCCCCTTATTAAAAAATTTAAATCCTTTGATATTTAGGATATCAATTAATTCAAATATGTTAGAAAAACTGGGAGAAAAATGTATTGATTATTCACAAGCGTGATAGGAACATATTAATGCCCCACTCATTCTATAGAGGTATGCGTGCGACATGACCCAAGTAAAATTCAATTTCTTTGAAAGATTTTAAGTTTAACCAAAACAACCATGAAAAATCTATTTAAACAATTTTTGATTTCCCCCCCCCCCACCACTTAACACCTAAAGATACACTACATAATAATAATTAATGTACAAGATATATTATACAAAATAAGATGATATTGACCTGAGTGTTGGAATGATAATCATTCAGTTCTCTAGATGAGTCTGTAGTCAACATCTCTTAACCTTCCACTGACAAAGCTTTCAAGACTCCTGAAAATTCTCTTTATATTGAGCCTTCTCTCGATCACTTCTATAAACTCTTTACTCCTCCTTTTATCATCCTCAGACCAAATTCTGTGCTCCATGCCAAGATTGAACTTAAATAGCATAAAGTCTTTGACCATATGATCCAGCTGTTCTAGAATTCTTGTTAACCTACCATCGCTGAACTTGTGCACTTTAGACTCCCTCATCATCTTCTTTTGATTGTTCTTGTCTCTATAGATTATGGCCCTTGGCTTGTGGACTATGGTGTAATCTTCTTTGAAGTGGAAATCAGATGCATCCCATCTCGGTTGAGTAAGGTTGAGCTTCGTTTGATAACTCTCAATTCCGAGCTGCAAGCCTTCCACACGGTTTCTGATGACTATGTTCCTAATATACAAGTTGACTACGTTGAATAGATGAACCTTGTCAGCACCAGATAAGTGTTTGAGATTGCCTTGAAGATGAAGCAGGTACAGGTCTTTAAAATCATTCGAATGCAGATTTTTGAAGTCAGCTTCTGAGATCTTGTATTCTTTGTAATTAGCTCTGTGTAAAACAATCTCTTTCAAGTATATGTAACCGTATCTTGAGAAGGTCTTGAGATTGACAACACTAAGAATTTGCATGTGAGATCTGACTGCACGAAGATCAGAGGGGGAACTGTGTCTTGTGATGTAGAATTCCTTGTGCTTAAACAACCAGTGTGAGATACCGTAGGCTGCACTAATATCGTATTCACGTTCACTTTCCATCCACAGTGATGGTACGAGTTTTTCGAGCCCAAAGTCTGGATAGTAATCCGCTTTCAACTTGGATATTGACAGAGCATTCCTTCTTTCTTTGTCACCTGATACAAGATATTCCAGATCCTTATTGAAGAAATATTGTGGTTGAATTGTTACATGACATGGTGGACTACCCAGAGGTAATGGTTTGCTTACGTCAGGCACAACCCGATTACCCACAGGATTGGCCAAATCAACCTGATCTGTAAGCAGCTAGTGACACTCTTCCATCTGAAATTGAAGGGAAATGTTGTTCATGTGAAACGGCCTGACTACCTTAAAAGTTGGACCTTCTAAGTCAGCTTTGTTGAGCTTCTTTTTCCCAATCTGCTTGCAGTACCATTTGATGAAGGAACCCATATCGCTAATCTTCTGAAGTAACTTGTTTTCTTTCGGATCTTGATACGAATTGGCAAGTGCATTGGCCCAACTGTTCTCAGGTTCAGGTAAATCATTCAGAGAAACGGCCCAGTCCGGTTCAGGTGTTTCCGGTCTTTCTTCCTCTAGTACAGGCTTCAACCAATCTGGTTTGGTCTTGATCTTTGGAAGATGGGCAACATCGGTGTCCTCTATGTCTGAGATATGCACATCATCTGGTATTAGAACATCATCAATAGGATGTTTATATTGAGGGCTAGTCTTTTGATTTAAGGAGCTAGAAGGAGCCTCTCTTATGTCAGAAGTCTTCCAGGCTGAGGACGTCTAAGTTTGAGACTATTTTGAAGAAGATGTGTCAGAACCATGTCTTTTCTTCTTATTTTGGTCCGAGTCTTTTGAAGGAGGCGGAGGAGGATCTTGGTCGTCACGGCGTCTCTTCTGATACTTGGCCGTTGCTTCAATGAACTCTTCCTTGTTCTCACGATCCATAGATGCCTTTAGAGCTTCATAGAGAGCTGTATGTTCAGGCTGTGATTGGTAGGAGCCACTTTCAAACATCTGATCACGAAGAATTTCTTTCATCTCAAATTCTGACAACTCTCCAAAGCGTTCACGAACGGGAGCTTTGAGAGCCTTTTTTTACAGCTTCTTTAACGTTCTCATTGATGTACTTATCAATCTTCGAATACAAATGGTGATTCTCCAGCGTAAATATCCTAGATGAGAGAGCTTGAGAAGTCTGATCCTGCTTCTTGTTTTTCTTTGCCAAGTTAGCACATCTCTGTTCTAGTGTCGAGACACAAGCAGCTAATACAGGATCTGTGTTGCTTTATTGTTGTGGAGGTGGTGGTGGTAGAATTAGTGTTGTTGTTGTTGTTGTTGTTGCGTTTGTAGTTGTAAATACCGGTTCTTGAACGGGAGGAGATACTGGTTTTGGAGGTGTGAGATCGATGACGGGAGTTGAGAGAGGAGGAACTAATTATGAGGCTTGATGAATCGGGACAGTGACCATGGATTCCACTTTAACTTCCACATTCGCTTTACCTGGTTCTTCTTCTGTTGGTTTGTCATTCAGGTTCTGATCACCATATGTAAAAGCATCATCAAGATTCTTCATCGATAAAAGAGTCCCCAGTGAGCTTGGTGGATTCTCCAAGAAGACATGTTCCTCAGTAGTGTGCTTCAAGATTTTGTAAACTTTAGGGTAAACTATGGCGATGAAGTCTTCGTGCATGGGCTTAGAAATTGGTCCAGCATGAGCCACATGACTTTATCCAAGGTTTGATCTAGTCTGGTCTTCATCTTATGGAGGTCGGGACTCGAATGTATTACCAGGGTCTGATCCAGCCTGGCCTTCATCAAGTTCAACTGTTCTTTCTTCTAATACCATCATGTCTGAAACATTCTCACCTCGTTCTTCATCAACAATAAGAATTTCATTATCACCTTCACTGTTGGATTTTTTTGTATCAGCTCTAGTTTCAGCATCGGCAGGAGATGGAGTATCACGGACCACATTCGCGGATATATCATCCCGAGGTTGTGCAGAGGGTCCAGTAGATGCTTCCTCGGTCACTGGAGTCCGCCTCTGAAAAATGTATTGATCCATGGTACTTTTCTTCTTTGGCTGTTGTAGTTCTAAGAGTGATTATGCAGCCTGTTCATATGTTGAAATGGCGTTCCCTTTTCCTTCAACTACTGGGAGGCTTCGGGTGACACCTGAGGTAGGTTCACGAATAGCCACTCCATCGACGGGTGCCTGATATGATTCCAAACTCATCTGAATACCTCTTTTTAGATTGTACTCATTATCTTTTATTTGAGGTTCAAGAGCTGGTTGAGGTTCTTCATCTTCTTCGTCAACAAGACGGTCAGCCTTCTTTCCCTTTCAAACTTTTAACACTTTACCCTTGCTGGCTTTCGTTGAGGGAGCATGTTTGGTGGATTTCTATTTCACAGGCTTCGTTTGTTTGGTTAGCGCAGGCTTCTTGACTGGTGTAGGCTTGTCAGCTTTAGAACTCGTCTTCTTCTATCCACCCTCTTTAGCAGTGGGTTTACGAGCAACCATTTCCAAATACTGCTGGTAGTATGATGAATTTTAAATGGCTTCCGTAATCAATTCTTTTGGTATAGACTTTCCAAAAACCTCATCCTTTTCGCCTTTGGGGACGAACTTGAGATTGCCAAGAAGAAAGTCATCTCCTGTAACGAGAACTGGAGACCCAAGTCTTTTGTGAATATTATGTTCACTTCCCAAATAAAATATTATAAGTTTCTTAAACCGGGAGTAGGGAATGACGTGAGGCGTTGGGTTTTTGGTAGGAATGTTAAGGTTGGCCTGATGAGCAAAGAAAATCTAAATAGCTTGTACAAATTCTTCCCACAACAGTTCAGCATAGTCAACATTGGTTCTTGTGACAATACCCCACAACATTTGAAGGACAGGATGTCTGGGTTTGTCATTACCAGAAGTCTTCCCTGTTAGGCACTAGTTAATCTAAGACAATATAACTCTCCATGGCTGGTATAAGTTGTTCACGTGCATTTTTGAGACAAAGTGAATTTCTTCTGGGTAGCCCAATTCATTCACAAAGTCCATAACATGTTCACCAGCTGGAGGTGACCCGAATGGACGAGCTGAGTCTACAAGGGTAATCTCCAAAGCCTTACGCAGAAGATCAACATTAAGAGTAAACCACTGTTCATCCAGTTGGAAGCTGTATTCCCCAGACTTTGCATCCTGTATAAGGGTATTCCAGAACTGTTGTATGTAGATCGTAGGAACATTTGCTGATGCAGTGAATGCCCTAAAGAAATTTGTGTTCTGGAGAATGTCAACTGAGATGCGGAAGATATGATTCTTTTGTAGTCTTTGTAAATCCAAGAAAAGATTGCCCTTTCTGTCACACCCCGTAAATTTCAGGTCAATATGTTAAACTTTTCAGATCATTATTTTTTTACTTTTATACGTTACGTTTGAATTTGACGTAAAACAGGGAAGTTAACCCGCGTAAATCTGAAAAACGTCGTCGGACGCGTTCCAGATTTGGACTTCAATTAATTTATATGTTATATGCATTATTTTATCATATTAAAGTGTTACGTAGGTCACGTTTACTTTTGTTTGTGATTTATACGTTTTCGTGTACGTCGTGCGGTTTTAGCATTTTACGTCAAACGAAGACCCGGAAACCCGTAAGCTTTGCGTGTAAACTTTAGTTATCATTCATCTTGTATTTATAAGTCAAAAATTTCATTCATGTCCCCCCTCTCTTGTTAAATTCGGACACCTAAACCCAAACCAAAACAACCATAAGTCTTGAAATTAAATCAAATGCATCTTTCTTGTTTTATTATACATGTGCTCATGTAAGGGGAAGATAGTGACTTCTCATGAAGTCATTACCATACACAAGGAACCATGAAAGACTAGTGAATGTGATCTCTTCCACTTTGACTCACCAAAATTCAAACCTAAGCCTAAATATAAGAACCATGGTCCCAAAAATTGAACCCCTTGGTCCTTGTGGTTGTGTTAGGCCGAGCAAGGCACACACACACTTTTATGTCTGTTGATCACTTGATACTACAAACCAAGAAACCCTAAACTATCCCTTAGCCTATAAATACCATGTTATAATACACACACTAGGTCATTTCTCATTTCTTAGCCTCATTAAAATTTCTCATCTCTCTTTTTCCCTCTCTTGGTTCACGGCAAACAAACACCCTCTTAGGGTTTCCATTTCTTTGATTTAGTGCAATATCCAAGTATACTAGATTCATATCTAAGGTTATTTAGGGTGATTACAAGTATTGGTTTATTGATTCAAGGGTTTATTTCAAGATCTACAAATTAGGGTTTGGTTATTATTTAGGGTTTTTCAATATCAAAGTCTTCCATTATCTTCTATCATATTTCTTAAGCTTGTTCTTCATTTTGTAAGCTTACTTTGAAACTTATGCTTTCATTTCTACTTTTATTTATTATTTACTTATGTTCTTGCATATATCTATAAAGTCCTATGGTGTTTGTGTTAATTTTTCTAAAAGAAATGAAATAACATCTTGACATCTTTTACAAAACAGGAAGTAACATGTTTATGACTTCATGATTTTGGTAAGGTGAGTTGAAAAGTGAGTTGCAACAATAGAAATGAAGGGATTAGGTTAGTTTTTAAGTGTGGTTTTGTTGTGGATTAGTTGTGAATGGAGATTAGGCTAGATTAGGCACTATTGTGAAGTTTGGTGGAAATTTTTGAAAGCGTTTGTGAAATACATAGTTGCTGATCCGAAAATGTTTTGAGGTTTTGGTCGACTTAGGAATGTTTTCATTAGGCGTAAAGGTAGTTTTTGGAGAGCTCGTTTCGAGTAGATAGATTTTCATATATTGTATACTAAAATCAGACTTAAAACGGGCAAGTTATAGCCAAATGAAACTTGAAACATTTTTCAGCAAAATAATTAACGTAGGTGCTGATGTAAATAGTAAAATGAGTTTTCAGACGCTTTCAGGATGATTTGAGCTTTTAAAACATTAACGAAACATATAGTATCATATATATATATATTAATTAGGATCATTAGAAAAGTCGTTAACATATTTTAGGGAAAGCTTTAAGGTTTCTAAAAATAGTAAGTTTAGTGAATATTAGCAAGATAGGCATACAAGTTAAACGTTTAGAATTCTCTAGTGCGTTTAAGGAAAAATGGATTTAGAAAATATAGGGGACGGTATTAACGTCCTTGATAACCCAAAATATTAGTATCAAATAATAACCCTCAATAATATATATATATATATATATATATATATATATATATATATTATATTATATAATTATTTATAATTATATATTTTATTATATATATCTTATTATAAAAGCAAAAGTTATCATATAAAATTATTACTTAAGTAGAATATAAGTATTCAACCAGGGTATCGTTCTCTTGGTGAGAATTGGAATAAAAAATTCTATGTTCATGTTAAATCGAGCTTGAGTTGACATTTAAGTTTTGGATTTGATTTTCTAAATCTAAAAAACGGTGAAAGGTAATAGGCACATATAAGACACGCTAACAATAAAATTAAAGCAATTTAAAAACCTAACGAATTTAATCAAGAAAGTTAGAAAGATATAACCTAAAATTAACTAACTATTTAAATAAAAATACAAAATACAACTCTAAAAACTCAAAATGAAATTTCTTAAACCTAAATGTATTACAACTATTTTTTTAATGATAGTAAATGTTTTTTTTGGATTTTTAAACGATATTTTATAAACTAAATAATAATAAATCATTATATTTAATAATACAATCCTTAATCTTAAATTTTGAGAGAAATTTTATAAAAATACTAGAAACTATTCTTGAGGTTTACAAAGAAAAACAAGACAATAAGCTCAAACCAATAAGCTGTTAAAAATCAATTAAGATGAATAAGCTAAATCTGAAAATGCATATATGAATTAAATGATGCAAAGACTAAATGAAAAAGACACAAGGGCGCAATGGTTAAGGCTTATGTGTTGTGTGAGGGAGGTCACAGGTTCGAGTCCTGTGACCTATCTTTTTGGGAATACATTTTTTTTTTTTTTGAAAAAGCTCAAGAATAAGCTAAAATGAACAACATTAATAAAGAGCTTTTTGCCAGAACTTATTTATAAGCAAAAAACAGACAATCAAAAGTGAAAGATTTGCTTATTTAGACTTAAAGACATTTAGCTAAACTGTTTGGACTTTTTGTGACTTAATAAGCAAAAGGACAACTAATAAGCTGAAAACAGACCCTAACCTAGACTTAATAAGCTATAAAACTAGAGATAAGCAAACTTAATAAGCTAAAAGACATCAAAAGGCTTTAAGACAGTGGACTAAAAGGACTTACAAAGGACTAATATCAAAGATTTTTAAGCTAAGATTTAAGAACTAATAAGCAATTATAAAAGGCTAAAAAGAGAAAACAAGTCCTCAAAATGGTCATGTTTCGATGAAACCTCGATGAAAGCCCGTAGAAGGGCCAAAGCACAACAAGTTAAAGATTGATACTCAAATAACACAAATGAGCTAGAAGTTAAGCAAATAAGCTAAAAAAATAAGCTAGAAATGAAAAATGAAAGTGACAGACTCAACTACTTATTTTTGGACTTCATGTGATAAATTGCATCTTAAAAATAAGACTCAAAAAGTAAAATGAAAAACTAAAAACTAAAAACAACTCTAGACCTTGACTCAATAAGCAAACTTAAACTGGAATTAAGCTTAATAAAACACTAAATAAGCTAAAAACTCTAATTAAAACAGATTGTAAATTTGACCTTTTTATTTGACTTTTATGCTAAATGACTAATTGCATCCTAAGTTTCAAGACTCCAAAAATACTTTTGACACTCTAAAAAACTAAAAATAGATTTAGATTATACTTAAATAAGCTAAAATGATCAAAATTAACCTAGTTTAAACCTAATTGTTACCACAAATGACCTGCATAAACTGACATTTAAGAACAAACACTTAGACTAGCTCTACATAACTGAATTTGGTCTAAATTCCTTAAAAGGTTTTTCCAAAGAGTTGTGACTCAAAACAGATGTTTATTTATGCATTAGAAACTCAAATTAACCACAACAACAACTCAAATGGATTTTTAAGGAAATACAAAAATAAGCTTATAAATAAACTTTTTAGACTATGAACTTTAGATGAATGATGAAAATCCTACTAAACTTGTTAAAACCTATTTTGAACTTATTAAAACTAACTTTTAAACTAAATTAAAGCTTAACAAAAATGATTAAACCACCAAAAACTACCTTAGCAGTCTTAACTAATGATTCAACAGATATTATAAAGCTAAAACATATTAAGTACTATGATTATTAAGGACAATTAAGCTAAAAACTTAAGATAATAAGCACTATATAATAAGCTGTACTAATAAGCTACTTAGACTCTTAAATGGCAGTTTAACTAAAACTCTTACTAAACTAATTATAATGATCTAAACTAGAAATTTAAGACATGTTAAGCTAAAATATAACAGATTAAGCACATTAAAAACAACAATAAGCAGAATAAGCAGTTTGATAAGCTGAGATTGAAATTAAGCAACAATAAGGAAAAGTAAACATACCTTAGTCCTTTGCTTAAACAAGGACCAAAATGCTCTTTAGAGCTTATCTACAAGCTCTAGCTTGTTGAAAACAAGCTGGTAAAACACCATAAGCCCATCCATGTCTGGCTTATCATCCAAATGTAGCTTAATATGATTTTTGAGGTATTTTGAAGTGAAATTCTTATTCAGTTAAGCTTTAGTAGGCTTAACTGAATAAGAGCTAGCTTAAGAGTAATAGAGAGCTTATTGAGCTCATTAGCTTAATTCTAAACACATTTAAATCATAATTGCATTAAAGTTAAAACAGAATTCAGAACACAATTTAAATGTAACTGAACTTTTATTACTTGAAAAGAGATTACAATCTTTTTAAAACAAAATTACATTAAAGAAAAATACAATAAGCTGGTAAATAAGCTAAACTACACTAAAAGCTAAACTAAAAACTACATGATCAATACTGTGTGACTACCTCTCTTTATATAGAGAGGAGAATAGCCTTCTAGATCTTAAGGAGCGTCACTCATTCTTCAATCCAAGCCCTTGATTCCTAATCCATCCGTTTAAGCCCTTGGGTCACTTCCACGTTTCTCAACCAATAGGGTTGCTTGGGATTGCCAACGTGGCCTGGGATTGATGTTAGACTATGCCACGTTGGCCTTCTAGAAGGGATTTGAACGTGTGGAGTGATTGGAATTTACCTGTACGTTAATTAGTTACAGGTGAAAATGAGAGGGATGGGTGAATAGTAACAAAAGGGGCGCGTGTTTTATCACTTTGATTTGGATCCGGGTTTAGTATTGGGCTTTTATTTCATAACTTGGGCCTGGATCATGATATAGGTTTTAATGGATTTGGACTTGGTATTAGGCTTATAAGAAGGGTTAGGATTAATATCATTTAATGGGTTGACCCGACCCACAAAACGAGTTACGGGTTGGCCCATTAAAAATGAATATGCCTTCGGCTTTGTTTTCTTACGCTCTTCTAATCTCGTGCTCGGATTTGTCCTTTTTGGCTTCGTTTTTGTTCTTTTATGAATATCCGTTACCTGCAAGACACAATTCACAATACAGACAAATACAATGTACTTTCTATGTATTTTTGGTCATTTAAGCTTGTTTTAATAAGGAAAATTGATATGTGATTAAACACATATAAAAAATCCCTCATTCTAAGCTATTGCCGTGTCCTTACGCAATGTCATATACAAACATAGAAAACTAAAAATTTCAACCCCCTTAGACTAATTACCTCAAAAAGTAGCTAAGTGTTCATCTAAAGGGAGAAATCACTAGTTTAAAACGCCCCGTTCTACCATTTCTTATATATATATATATATATATATATATATATATATATATATATATAGATATTCAAATTTTGACAACCCAATCAACATTTAAAGAAAGTTGTAATCCTTCTAAATGTAATGTTTTACCCAAGAATTATGATTTTGAAGGCGAGATCATTCCATGTAGCGAGATGACAATCTTGCTAAAAATATCCTTAATAGGTCTTACCCATCTCAATCATGTGTGAATCCGCAATTATTTTTGAAAAGTCTTAACATAGACAACGTTCATTAAACATCTAAAGCATATCTTGAATCCAGTCACTCCCTATACTCATTCTTTTCTGGAAGCATCACTCCTAAGCTATAGTCATGGACTAACTCAAAGCTTCCTCTCGCTCTCTTCCTCTTTTAAAAAATCTACGGAACTGCATAGACTAGGCTCAAAAGTAGAAGTCTAAAACTCTGAGAAATCCATGGATAGTCATGTCTCATTATTTTACTCTTACTATTATTAGTGTGCGCTATCTATGTACTTCATTGAATGTCATTAAACTACTTGCGTATCAAGGCGCTTTAAACTTAGTAATCATCGCTATAGGTAGCTAAGTTAACCTATAGCTAAGAAATGTTTGTCTTTTAGCCAATCTCGTGCTCGGATTTGGTGAGTGGGGAGTGAATCAGTCAAGTTGGGGGCTTGGGCCATATTGGCTTCGTTTTATTCTTTATTATGAATACACCGGATAACCAAAATGCAAGACACAAATTACACAATACAAACAAATACAATGTACATTTCTATGTATTTTTTGTTCATTTAAACTTGTTTAATAAGAAAAGTTAGAATGTGATTAAACACATAAAAAAAATCACCCATACAAAGCTATTGCCGTGCCACACGCAATGTCATTATACAAATATAGAAAACGCGAAAAAATTTATCAAGCGCCCCCCCCCCAGCCCTTAGGGGGGACAATGAGGGAGAGAGAAGAGAGAGGAGGGGCGGGTAGTGTTGGGGTTGGTTGTGGTGTGGGCGGTAGATCTTGGGATCGCCTGGGGGTGGTAGAGGAGTGTGTTTCTATTACCCTCAAAAAGTAGCTAAGGGTTCACTAGTAGGGATTAAGGCAAATCACAGTTAAAACGTCCCCGTTGCTACATTCATTATATATAAATAAATATCTAATATATATAATATATATACATAAAATATAAAACCACAAGTGACTAACATGTTTCGAACTTTTATTATTTTAATTATAACTTTAGGATCACAGGAACAAGAAACACTATATAGCAAGTGTCCATAAGAGATAAATTCATCGTCCCTCTGAGATTTTTCACGTATCCCTAAACCGAAGCTTAAAAACGAATCATTGCTAACTACAAGTTAAGATCTAACACTACTCATATTTGTAATTTGTTGATAAGGCCTGACTACTTGTCACTCACCGATGGAATCAATATCTATAAATGTGTATGTGCTCATTCAAATTCGAGACCATAGGAGCGCATCGACATTTAAGAAAGTTGTTAATCCTTCTAAAAGTAAATGTTTTACATATCCCAAAATTATGATTTTGAAAGCGAGATCATTCCATGGTAGCGACTTTCTGTCTCGCACATCCCAACCCGAGACTGGCTTAGGTGACCAGTGCTATTAGACACCTCCACAAGAGAATAGTATCAGAACTCACGGACCTTCGGTATCAAAAAAAATTAGCGGCATCCCGATAAAACAAACACTTTCATTTAGAAAAACCACAACTAGCAAAAATAAAAATAGTCTTAAGTTCAAAAGCAAAGAGATTAAATTATAAGAAAAAGAGATTTTCCTTATATTTATTCAATCACATACATTATACTTAACATTATTATTATTATACTTATAACCTCCACCCTTTAAACAAACTGTCACATCGGTATGCGAGCCGACCATGATCTAGTTGTCTTATTTCGGCTTCGGACCTTGCCTTATATGAAGACTGTCACATCGGTATGCGAGCCGACCATAATCCAGTAATCTGACAAGGTATTATTATTTTTTTAAATATAACATCACTTCATTAGAATAATAAGATTACAACAAATTGGAGGGAAGCCGAGATACTATCTGGGCCCCCACTCCTTT